>OMLB01034227.1:13868-29770 GCA_900302555.1 Myripristis jacobus | reverse complement strand
GCGATGATCAGAGATGACTGGCGCTTACGTTACAACCGCTCAACCCCCAGAAGAGAGAAAGTGGGAGAGAGAGGTAGACAGAGAGAGGGTAGAGTGAGGAGGATGCAAGAGGGGGATGAGTTAGAGCTGGAGAGAGAGTGGGAGAGAGCGTGTGAGGGGAGGGGGCAGAGACAGACAAAAACGGAGAGATACACAGAGTGTGTACGTGGGAGAGAGACAGACAAAGATAGAGCAGAGGGAGCAGAGAGAGAGAGCAGAGAAAGAGTAAGAGAGGTTAAATGTGTTTACATGGGAGAGAAATGGAAAAGAGAGAGGGCAGAGAGAGCGCAGAAAGAGAGAGAGAGGGAGAGGAGAGAGTTTCAGAGAGTATCCAGCGAGCATTTGATCAAACATCGTTTACACTGAGGGAGAGAAAGAGGCGGACAGAGAGAGGCTGAAAATGAAGAGGCAAAGAGAGCGCCAAAGGAAAACAAATGAGAGAAAAGGTATGAGAGAGAGTGGGACAGAGAGGGTGTATAGGTATGATGAAGAGAGGTAGAGACATCCCACTCCAACTCCACTGTGCCTCCTCTTTCTCTCTACGTTTACCTTTACATGAACATCACCACATTTACATTTTACTGACACCCCAGGCATGTGGGTCCACTTATCTTGTGGGTCCCAGAAAATGAATGAATCAATGAATGAATGAATGAATACGAATTGGAACATTTTTCAGAGAAATAAAGGGACTTTCCTACTGGTTTCAGAGAGTATTACAGTAAAACATGGTGGATACGGCACAGTTCATTTTGCAGAATTAGCAAATGAGTGAGCTGTGCCTGAATGACTAAGGACCCTGAGGTGACACAAGGTGAGAACTGCTGATCTGGAGCAGCATCCGGTGAGCGCAACAGTCAAACCAGACGCCCTCCCCAAAATGTCTAGCTGTCACCATAAGGTAGTTCCTGCAGGACTCTGTGTGAAAAAATATCCTACAGCCTTCAAAATATGCGATCGGGGGTAATCTATCTGTCTATCCATCCATCCATCCATCCATCCATCCATCCATCCATTCATCCATCCATCCATCCATCCACCTACCTACCTATTGTAGTTCACAATAGATAGATGCAACACAAACCTGTTAAATGTGTTCCAAAATAAACCTGCTATTAAAATGAATTCTTTATTGCACCAGCTGCAATGCAAGACAGCAGTGCACCTTTGTGTTATTTTTTCATGCACAGTATAAGATAATTTTAATCCTTTGCTATCATTGTTCTGGTAAACATTAATTCAGTTCTCAGTTCTTTTATAGCCTACGCTGTTTCTAATTCCAAGCTCTGCATAACCAGCTCCATTACCAAGGCAAAATCAGTTCAAATACCCACCGAAAATGTTATCCTTGTAAATATGGCTCGCACATGGAACGCAACACAAATGCTGCTGGTGTAGCAGGTAAAAAACCTCCGCCCCACTGCGCTCTGCCCCTTTTTGGTGTCATGTCACCACCGTGACCAGTGGAAATCAAGGCGGGTGGCACAGAGACGGGCATCCACTGGCTGCCATGCCTGGCTCATAGGGGTCAAACTGGCACTCCTTCCCACTGGAGATGGAGAAGGGAGGAAGAGGAAACCCTCGAGGGAGAGCCTTCCTGCACTGGGGTTCAAGTCTGCAATTATTATGATAATTAAATTCCCTTGGGACTATGTCAGGATTATATTTTTTACTTCCGAAACCCAATACTTTTCCATGGCTTGTCTATTCCAAAATTGAAGAATCACAAAATCCTGGAGGTCTAACAAGGACTCTGCAGTATTTTACAATCAAAACAATGTATATTTTTGTATTTAACATTAACATTAGGCTGTCTGTCTTTTAGCCCAGTAAAACTTTGCCAACCATGTAAATAATTATCGCGTTGTCATTTTGAACTGGCTCAAACATGGATTGTGCATCTCTCTTGAGTCCAATCATATTTAGTACTATTATCAATATTATTGCTAACCTTAATATCATCAAAAATATTAAGCAACACAAGGCATTTTAACTTTGGTCCAAAGGTATTTTTGTGATTCTAACAATGCTTATGGGTAAAGAAACGTCAAGGAAGGTGCAAGCTGTTAGTTACTGGTGAGTAAGTATAAATGTCAAATCACCCAAACTGAAAAATATAGGCACTTCTAATGCCAGAGGTAAATTTCCTTAGCTATATTAAGCTTTGCTACGTGTTCTGCTCCAAACAGGACATATTACACAAATAATATCCATCTGATGTAAAATCAAACATCAGGATCGTTCATCGGACATCCTGATCTTTCAGAGGATCCAACTTGTCGTCTGTCATCAATATTTACTGGTGGAATCTTGGCATCTTTTGAAAACGTACCTTGTGATGATTGAGTGCATTTGTATTTTGTCTAAGTTATAGTGATAAATTAATGATAATGATAAATGTACAAAGTTCATATTTTTGCCTGAGTGTCTAATTGGGTCTTACATGTTTGCAACCATATTTTTAGCTTAAGGCATTATCATAGTTTCATAAAAGGCATAAATATCGTGTCGCGTCCACAGGCATTGTCACCAGTAGGTGGCTCCACTGTGTTAATTCTGAAAAAAATCAGTCACTAAGTCAGTTAGTGACAGACCAGTTCCTATCAGGGGTCTGGCAATGAAACAATAACCTTCGGTTCATACAGCACTGATGTCAAAGAAGCCCAAGGCCAATTTTTTCTTCTTCTTCTTCTTCTTCTTCTTAATCTACCAATATTTATCTACCACTGCCACTGCAATGATTCAAATATTTTTTTTACCTAGACCAGCACAGAGGTCAAGGGTCAAAGCCATGGCACATTGGTAATGAATAGAAGAAAAGGCTCCTGTGATCCTAAAACGATCAGGGATGATAAAGAACTGCTTGGAATAGAAATAGGCGCTGGAGATGAAAACAAATTAAAATCGTTTTGTTTTGTTTTGGGGTTTTTTTCAGACGCCTTTTCATTGTCTCTGTTTGCAAACAGCAGTATGAACAAGGCTTCACTCCCTCATAGTGAAACACACTGCATCTCCCTCTCAGGCTCTCTCACACTTGCTCTCTCATAGTTTATCCCTTTTTTGCTCCAGCTCTCCCATTCTCTTTCCATTTTCTCTCTCCCTCTGCAATAAGGTAGCTGCTTCAAGCTCGATTCTTCTTCCACTGTCTTAAACCATCAAAGCAAAACAGACGCACACACACACACACACACACACACAGGCCCTCACACAGATAACTGCATAGCCAACATGTATGCACAAAGGCGTACAAACACATGCTCTCTCCCTCTCTCTCGCTCACACCCACACACACACACAAAAACACGCACAAACACACACAGCCATGGCCTATTCTGTCTGTCAGCGGCGTGAGGGAGCAGAGACACTAATAACCCCAGTTATTACTCTTTCTCTCTCGTTCTGTCTCATAGTCTGTTCATGGTAGATGATGTTCACCCCACCCTGGCTGACCTAGATTCCTGGCAAATAGCTCAACCCCACCCAGGCCATCTTAACATCAGCAGGGGTTATGAGTCATATTGCTCAAGTCCGTCTCTCATTCCGTCATTCTCATTCAGTCATTTCTTACATAGCAAAATGAGTGGTCCCAATGATCCTGACAAGATGAAATATGAGGACCATACCAGTGATTTTACATGTTTAGCATAATATCGAAATGTATATATTTCACGTTTTTGCTAATCTTTTCCCAAAATCAAATTTTAGAACTGCAGTGTCTCCCTTTTCTCCAGCCGCTGGTTTCCATTCATTGCACTAAGAAATGAAAATGACCTTTCAGAGACTTCAAACTTTCTTTACACCGGTATTCCAACATCGAATGAAGTCGTCCACATTAGTTTTCCTTAAAGCAGCAGCACGGTTGTGTTTTGATGACTTGGAATTTTATGGAGTGAAACGGTCTCTCCGTCAGAAAATAGTTCCCCTGGAAACTTTTGCTTTACACAGCCAATTATCAGTTCTGTGGTTTATGAATGGCGAGAGTTGAGAGTTGCTGTAGCAGAATAATACTCCTGTGATGTTATAGTAAATAACACACAGCTCTTGACCAATGAGATTGCTTGAACAATCTGTAACAATATAACAGCAAATATATAACAATAGAACAATGTATGTAATGTGGATTACATTTTATCTTAAAAGTTCTTTTTAGTTTGACTAACTTCCTATTAAGCTCTCTGCCTTCCACAAAAATGATTTATATCCATAATTTTACTCCACACAGTGCCACCCTGTGGAATAACAGAATCATTAGACTGGTATGAAAAAGGCTGAATCTTTGTCAGAGATTTGCCAGACAATTATCATGACATTGTCTTTTTTCCTTTTTTTTTTTTTTTTTTGACAATTTGTACAGTGAAATGGCAGGCAAAGGTGAAAAGGAGATTGAAAACATTAGTTAATGTTGCTGTACTTGAGAAAAATACCATACATACATTTGTAAGTGGAACAGCATTAAGCCCTATGTTATAAATGAGTTTCAACCAGAAATATGAAAGCACCAATGGAACGGATAAAAAAAGAACAAATGGAAGATTAAGAACAAAATGGCAATTCCTATGAAATAAACATTTCTTGGTAGATTGTATGTGTGTTGAATTTACCGCTTGACCCTCCAAATAAAAAATAAAAAAAATCAACCTATACAATAAGCAAGTCAAATATTAGCAAACAGACAGAAACACACACAGCAAAGACAGAGGATGGAAAAGAGAGAGGAGCAGCGAGAGAAAGGGAGAGAAATTAATAGAACAAGAGGAAGAAAAGCAGTGTGTCTATGGAGCCTTTGAGATGAGCTTTGGGGTAAAGAAGCATGCCCACACACACACACACACACACACACACAACACACACACACACAGAGTGGCCGAGACGAAAGGGAGATATGAAGTTGTCAGAGGTGCATGGAAAGTCATTGCTGGCCTACTGAGAGGGATAAAACAAATTATGAATGCTACTGTTACTCTTAAACCTTTCTGCTGAGGGAGATTAGTGTGTGTGCGTGTGTGTGTGTGTGTGTGTATGTTTGAGTAAGGAAAAGTGTATTTTTCCAGTGTCTTTGTATGTGTATATTATCCGTCCCTATGTGTGAACACACGTGTGTGCACGTGTATGTCTGCCTATATGTGTATGTGTGTGTGTTCACTGAATGAGCTAGCGATAGTAAGCGTTTGGGCATTGCTTGGGTGTGCATGTGTGTGTGTGTGTGTGTGTGTGTGAGTGTTGGAGAGTGAGAATGAGAGAGAGAGAGAGACGGGGAGAGAGAGAGACAGGAAGTCTTTGTCAGAGAGCTTTCCTAAGGGCTTAGAGAGAAAAAGATGAGGAGAGCAAAAGAGAGGGAGATGAGAACAGGGAAACAGAGAGAGGTGGATGAAAAGGAAAAGGGAAGGGGAAAAAGGAAGGAAAACATGGGGTAGAGAGAGGGCGGGAGGTGGAAGGGAGCAAAATAAGCAGTCAAGAAAATGAGTCATGTCAGCTTGCTCCTCGAGACACACACACACACACACACACACATACACACACAAACACACACTGAAACATACAAAGACAAAAACACTTGGGATCACATTTTCTGTTGCACACGGTCATAGTCTTTCTCATCTTCTCTCTGTCTCATTTGCTTTTCACCGTCTCTCTCTCTCTCTCTCTCCCTCCCTCCCTCCATCCCTCTCTCTCTCTCTCCCCCTCATTCTGTGGGTTTCAAGTGCAAATGAATCCACACTCTCAGGATTATGGGAAAACACTTTGAAGTGGCAAACGATGGCCTCCTGTGGCTTGGTGGAGTCTTTCCTCTGGTTGAAAGACTCTTTTCAACAAGTAGGCTACATCGCATCCACCACAACATCTGCAGCCTGCTACCAAAACATGGACGAGATCCGCCTCTGCAAGTAAGACTAAAGCTGTGATTCTTAGTCTCTGTGAGACATGACTGGACTGCTCCATTAGTGACAGGGAAGCAGAGACTGAACAATACACTGTCATCTGCAGAGACCAAAAGCACAGTGCTGATGGCGTCTGCATTCACATACAATCAGTTACTGGTTTTAAAGTGAGGTCGGATCTATGTGAACTCTTGAGGCGCTCTGGATTGACATTTTACTTCCCAAATATAAATATCTTATTGGCGGCTTGTTATAGAGCTCCACATCTGAAAGACTTTTTGATGTCATGGAAGATGTTTGTTGCAGTCTTTCTCTGGACAATGAAATAACTGTATTGGGTGACTTGAACACTGATGTTTTAAAGCCAGACAAATGTAAAGGCTATAAGAGTGTCTGTCGAATATTTGGTCTTTCCCAGTTCATTACAAAACCAACAACTGTTTGTTCTCCAACTAAGACTCTTGATGATCTTTTAATTGCGTCTGATAAAGCAAATATCTCTGAAAGCGGTATTATTGCCTCGTGTTATTAGCGATCACACCATGGATGTTTGTTCAAGAAAGGTCCAAGAGAAGCCTTTTAATTCTCGTCATTCTGTTCACATCAGGTGACTCACAGCTTCTGAAGAAATATTACATGAAGAGCTCAGCATAATTGAATGTTATTCAATATTCAATTTTGGCCTGTTCAGGTGTTGATATGGCAGTGGATATTTTAAAAACTAAGCTTGTAAATGTAATTAACAAAGTGGCCCCATCTAGGGTTGTCAGAATTAAACTGATGACAGAACCCATGGATTAATTGTGAAATCCTTACTGCTATTAATCAAAGGAATCAGTTGCTCAAGGATTACTTTTCAGTGATTTCAACAAACAAGAAGTGAGGTGAGGCAAATGAATCTGGTAGCCAAGAATTTAAGGATGAAGAACACCCCCAAAAAGCTCTGGCAGACTTTAAACCACTGTGGGGCTATCAATGAACTAAAAACCAAAGCTAAGAGTATTGGCTTCAACATAATTGGCAGAATATCAAAAGTTTGTTTCGAAAGGTTGTTCTGTATCTGGTCTTTTCCTAGTATTTGGCTCAATTCTCCTGTTCTCAGCATCTCAGCTCAAGAGACTGAAATAGCCACCAAAGAGTCTGAATCTTGGGCATAAGCTGGACAATGTAATATATATAGCGAGAATATGGCACTACACTTTTTAGAAAAAGTCCCTCATAAAATAGAGTTTTTATCCCAGAAATCCAGATTTCTAGAGGAATCAACCATGAAGACACTGACAAATGCTCTGGTCCAATGCAGCTTCCATTATGCATGCACAAGCTGGTATAGTAGCATCTTGAAAAATCCATGCAGTAGATTACAGCCCTGAACAAGCTTATCAGTGGTGCTGAAACTCCCCTAATGCACTCACATGATGGCCCAATGTTTTAAAGAGCTTGGATGGCTCACTGCAGAGGATAAACTGGCTGTGTTGAAGCTGAGTCTGGTTCAGTGACATTTTCGACAGTGCGGCCAATTACTCACACAAGTCAGTGACTGCCATAATTATAGGACAACAGCCAGTGACACTGATGTGATAACCCGTAGTTTTAGGATACTGATAGGAAAATGCCCTTTTGCTTCGTCTGAAGCTGTTACTTTGGGAAAATGGTGTGAAAATCTGCATTTGTATGTGCTGCTTTTCTTAGATATGCATTGTTATGAAATGTAGGCATTGTTTATGCATTGTATTGTTCTTAAGAGGACCACAGTGGAAATAGGTTGCTGACTTTACTCTGTTTTTTATCCTCGATTGTTATTCAGATGTATGTGCTAGGCTCATCTGGAGCGAAATGTGCATGTATTTATTTTAACTTTCAAATATATCCAATCCAATCCAATCCCTCTCATTCTGTGAGTTTCAAGTGCAAATGAATCCACATTCTTAGGATTATGGGAAAACACTTTGAAGTGGCAAATGATGGCCTCCTGTGGCTTGGTGGAGGACACACACATGTGCACGCACACACGCACACACAAACACACACACACACACACACACACACACACACACACACACACACACACACACACACTGAAAAGTCCACACAGGGGCACACACATATGGAGCTAGCAGCCGCTTAAGCAAATGTATGCACAGTCATGTCTAGGTGAGTAGGTAAGGGTAGCATGCCACACATACAGAAACATATAGCATGCAGCTGGTTAAGTATACACAATTTGACAGTCACTCTCTCACGCTATAGAAAATTTGATTAGATTAGATAAGAGTAGATAAGATTAGATTAGATTAGATTAATCTAGAAATTAAACTTTAATGTTCCTTGTGGGGAAGCTCAATAGTTTACTACTGAAGCGTATTCTGTTACTGCAGTAGCAGAATACAGCACAGAAGATACCATATAAATAAAATGAAGCAAAACTATATGTGTAACTGAATATTTCAACACTAAAAAGTAGAGGGTAATGAAAGCACTAAAAGGTAAAAATTACATCATTGAGCTGGACTTGCCTCAGGCTACCATTCCTACAAATAACTGCCTTAATACACTCAGTTTGTTAATCAACAAAGTTTGACTCTGATGATGTGTATTTTTACAGCCTAATCAACAGTGGAACTATTTTGTGTGGTCTAAGCTCTCTGTGCTAGTCCTCAGTTACAACCGTTGCTGGAAGGTGCCTGAAAGGTATGTGAAAAGAAGAAGCTAGTCACAACATTACTTGCCAGTAATCTTTTAGTACTCAGGAGAAAGTTGTTTCCTTTGTCCTCCAACATTCATAAAATGTGTTCCATGAGGAACGCAAAAGATAGCAAAGTGAATCAAACTGCTTCTGTCTTTGTGGTAGCCTCTGCTTCTCTAGAGTGGAGTGATACAGGAGGTGCGGAAGTTACTGGAAAAAATAAAGTTATTACCAATAATATGAGCAAAACAAACATCCGTCTGCACTCTGTAATTGTGATGATTGTAAAGCGATGTTAAATTTTCTTTTAGTGGATTAAGCCAGTTATTAATATGAATGTTAGCCAGGGGTAAGGCAGGAGGCTAACCGTTAGGGGTGGCTCAGCATGCCACACTGAAAACTGTCAGCTTCACCACAGCTCTTGTAGGATCCAATTGGAACTTGTAAGCACCTTTGGGTTCCTCATGGGAGGAAAATATCCTCAAAGAGTTCAGAGAAGAACCCCCACATGTCGAAAGTTTGTGGAAAGACATTTTAAAAAACACAAACTTTAAGGATTTCCTCCCACTGCAACCAGAGGGGACCCCAGAAGACTCCTTGTGGAACTCCTTAGGGATAAGTGAACCCTGACAGTGCTTTTTGGAATTGATGATTTTTCATCTCTTTGCCTGATATTTTTCATCATTTTTGGTTGTTCTTTGATGAACACCCACTCTCTCTCTCTTTCCCTTCTGCCAGTCTCTCTTTTGTCTGTACTCTCACTTATGCTTCTCTTTAAGTAATTCATTAAGTCTATCATTCTCTGTTCACCGGTGAGCAAGAGGACTGAGAGACAGAGAAAAAGGCGTAAAGAAAGAGAGGATGTCAGTGAAAGGGAAAGACAGAGCAGAGGAGGGAGACAGGGAAAAGGAGTGAAAAAGAAAGATGAGCAGGAGAGAGAACAGATGGAGAGACAGAGAGAATGAGACAAAATGAGAGGGCGAGAACAGATTGAAATATACTGAAAGAGACAGAATCGGTGAGGAGGAGGAAACGAATGAGAAGTGGAGATGGAGAGATAAAACAGAGCAGAACAAGAGAGACAGAGGAGAGGAAGAGAGTGCAAATCAGCAGGTTTCTGCAGTCGCTGGCTGCAAGTCGTGAGAGTTTGAAATGCAAATTAACCCCAAATCTGTTTCCCACTCTTCCTCGGCGGAATCACAGCTTTCTGCCATGCCAGCTACCCTACCTGTCAGCTCTTCCTCTGATTCACGTTCTCATTTCTTTTTCCGTCTTTCGCTTTTTTTTTTTTTAAATGCCATTTCTCTTTCCTATCTCTTGCATTATTCAATTTGCCTAGTTAGGACTACACACAGAATAAGGGGGTTTTCTTCAAGGATTCTTTGGTTAGAGTAGTGGTTTTACATAGAGAGCAGTAATGACTCAAAGGACCCACAGATTTGTCTGAAATGTCTGGTTTATTGCTCTCTGTCACCACCTGGTATAACTCTAGTGGCTATTTCTGCTTGCACTGACTGCCTGGTTGTTCAATTTATTCCACACCAAAAATGTGAACATATCCTTTCAGAGGAAAGAGGATACATTGCATACATTCAATGGATACAACATTTTGGCTAAAAGTACTGAATCAATTTGCAGTTTACTAACTCAAGTCAAATTCAGTCATTTAAAAAAAATGTTCTTGAATCGAACCAGCAACTAGTGGATTGAGGATCAAACTGACTCTGCGCTAAGCCAAAGATTTACACCCCAGTTAACGAAAGCAGAAAAATAGACATTCATTTATAGAAACCAAACACACTGAAAGCAAAAACTGATGCATGTCATTACACTAATGCATGTCTGATGCATGCAGTCTGGCTGAAATGGGCTGATGAAGGAAAAGTGTACCGGGGCTCAGTGACACTGAGCATGTTGTGAAAGCCACTGTGTGTTGCTCCTTGCTTTTGTCCAGTTCCATCCGTTGACATCTGGGGTGATGTCGGTGTAAATGAGGTGTCATGTATCTCCACTGATGGAAGCTGCTCTTGTGAAACAGATGTGATGAACCGTTGTTTTTTCTCCACCACTCTCTTGCTATCACCTCATCATTCACAGGGAAACCAAAGTGGCTCCAAAAACCAGACCTGTTGGGTATGATGGATCTCTGTCTCTGCTATGGTGATGGAATTACAAGCCATATTGCAATGAGCTAGCTTAGCTTGGATCTGACCTGGTGCTGATTTTATGATTTTACGTTCTGTTCCTTCCATGGTGGTGCAGGACAGGTGTTGGTGTCTCCATTAAGGAGGTTGAAGCGAGCAAAGAACTGTTTCAGTGTGTCTGCTGGAACTTGTGACTATGTAGCTGTCCTTGTAGCCAGTTCTTATTGCCTTCCACATGCACCAGAAGCTGTTGCTATTGAAGTGCTCCGGTATGGGTTGTTCATACCTGTGTTTGGGTTCTCTCATGCCCTCCTCAGTCTTCCCTGTGCTTCTTTGTAAGCCCGAGTGTCTCCAGATTTAACTGCTGAGTCCGGTGCCCTGAGCAGAGTCCGTACCTCACTGTGCAGCCATGGTTTCTGATTGGGAGACACTCTGTCTTTGTTTCAGTCACATTTGCAGCACAAAAGTTAATGTAGGAGAGGACAGCTGTTGTGATGAGTTCTGTATCCTCACTGAATATATTCCAATCTGTGCTGCCAAAAATGTGCTACTCACGCAAAATGACAAGTGATGAACATTATAAACTTGCTTGAATAAATCTTTCCCTCAGCTTGACTGCAGGTGTTTCCTTGTCGCTGGCGCCACAACGTTGATATGAGAAGTGAAAGGTGTTTCTGGGTGAGCTGATATCTGCTGTCTTCTCCCATGACTTGAATACAGTGTTGGTCTCATTCTCTTTTACATTATCTCTGTCTCTCCTTCAAGCTCTGTCTTCTTCTCATTGTCTCTTAATGCTGCTCCCCCTTTCTCTCTCTCTTGTTCCCCCCTTTCACTCTTTCATAACCCTGACTTGACATAATGGGGCCAGCATAGTGTGGAGCCTCTTGTCTCTCTTTATGTCCCCCTCTTTCTCTCTTTCTCTTTTCTTTGGCTTTTGTTTGTTGACTTTTTCTCCGTGGGCTTATTGTTGTCATTGGCGGCAGACTAAGGGAGCTGAGAAAGGCCAAACAACAGTTTCTGAAAGGGTTTCTGAAAGAGCTTCTTGAAAGCGTCAACCCCGGCCCTTATCTGCTTTATACCACTGAACAACACTGGCACTTGTCTCGCTTTTTCATTCTTCCCACTAACATGTCACACTACCTGTCATCTCTTCCTCAGTTTTCCTCTCTGTCATCTCTTTCTTTGTTATTTTGTTTCTCCTTCCTGTTGCTTGCTCTCTTTTACCTTGTTCACTCTCATGTCCTCCAGGCTGTTTTGCTTCCCTCTGTATCTCCTAACCTCTGTCGCTTCCTCTCCCTTTTCTGTTCCTCTTTTCCTCAGTGAAATTTGTGCAAGTATTAAAATGCAAAGAACCAAAAACCAATAACTGCAACCCATAAGTGCGAACAATGCAAAATATGACAAAGTACTAAAATGTGAAAGGGACATGCTCTAAATCAGACTTGCATTCAACTCCATCTTAAACTAAATTTAAAAGGTTAACTTGAAAGAGAAGCAATACAATTTGATATTTTGATTTCTTCAGTTTCACTCAGTTTGTAATCAAATTCCTCATGAGACTGCAAGTCTTCATTTTCCTTCAGTTTCATTTTCCTAAATGGGGCACATGGTTAAGAAAATAGCTTTTTAATGTTTGACACACATGGTGTCTTCATCAGAAATTTACAGAAACGATCAGAGCACAGCTAATTTCAAGTCACCATATCCAACATATAATAAACTGTTATAATAAAACAAGTTCATTCAAAATACAGAACTCATTAGAAAAAGCATGTGAAATTTGCCAGTGAGACCAAATCTCTCTTCTTCTTGTTTTTGTTTTTGTTTGAAGATATTTTTTGCATTTCTGCTGTAATTGAAAATACTAACAACAACAACAACAACAACGATAACGACAACATGCATTCGTATCATTTCACTGTCTCTTGAGATGAAACAGCCCATCAGAATCTGTAAATAGCGGAAGGAAATCACTTGCTCAGTCACATTTCACTTCTGTCAGAAAGCAACAGGTAGTGCTTGGTTAAATGTCGAATGGGTTGCAAAATTTTATAACTTTTGCGTTGCAGTTTTTGTTTTTTTGGTTTGTGGTGGTTCTTTGTGTTTCAGTACTTAAACGGACTCCCCGTTCTTCCGAACTCATTTCTCCTTCCATCTTCAGTGTTATTTTTCTTGCTTTCTTTGAGCCTGCTCTCTCTCTCAGCTGTTTTTTATTCAGTTTCTCTTGCCTATATCCGTAGCCTTGGTCTTTTTGTGTCTTTCTCTCTCATGTCTTCATTGCTATTTTATTCTCTGCCTCCAAACCCTGCTCTTTCGTTAAGTTTTTACCAATACCCACATTTCACTTTCCTTGTTTTCATGTCTCTTTTCTGTGCTTAAAACCTATTGCTTTCTCTTCACTTTCAACCCCCTTTCTGTTTGTCACCCCATCCTCGCATCTCTTTCTCCTTTAACCTGTCATTTCTCTCCTATGCCCTTCCTTACAGCTACCTCTCCATTTTCTTCTTCTCTCTCTATATAACACGGTTCCATATTGTTTCTCTCTTGTGTTTTTATCCCCTTTCTTTTTGCCACCAGTTGGTCTTTCTTGACTCAGTCTCTCACAATGCTTTGAGCAAGTCAGCACCAAACACAGAGAGTACCACTGATATACATGAGAAATAGATGCACCTTCTGTTGTTTGTTCCTAAAGTGCAGCCTGAAGCCAGTTTTCATCAGCACCTCCATGCTCTGGCAAAAAGTTACATGGAAGACCTGTAAGCCCGAACTAGCTCACGTCTGCTTCTGCTGCTCAGTCCAAAAATAGGCATCGGGAATCTGTATTCACCATGTTGTCATACATCAAGTGCAATCCGGGTCCTTGGCAACATCAAGAAAAATTGAACTTTGGTAGAGTGTCGGGTTGTATGTTTATCTTGGTGTGATATGAGTTCACATGATGGTGAAACATCCTTATTAGCTGCTCTGTGCTCCCCTGGGCTGCTGATCCACAATGCTGTATATGTATGTCCATCCAGTTCCATAGCAAAACAGCTGCCAAAATAACACTTTTAGCACATACATGAACACAAACAAGGCAGATTTTGCAAATATAAGAAACAACAAGTCCTGGTACCCAATGTTGTGTAATTACAATTATTTCTGACAATATTATTAGGTTGTTTCTTCCAGGTGGAAGGTTCCAATGTGAACGTTTCCTGCAGATGCTACCTGCCAGATCTACTTTTAAATTTTTAAAAATGGGTACCGTGACTTATTAGTTTTTATAACGGCACAATCTGCGTTGTTAGTGTTCATTTATGTACAAGAAGTGTCATTGGGATCTGTTTTCCTGCACTGGCACAAATACAGTATTGTCGATTTGCAGCCCAGGGGAGCACAGAGCAGCTAACGCCCAGGTAGCTATCCAACTCAACACTCTACCTAAGTTGAATAACGCTGTATTGATGCTGCTTATCCACATTTCAGAGACAGATCTGACAACTAGGGATGCAGCAATATCACGATTGCAATCCAGATACCAACACCAAGTATGAAAAGCACCGAACTGATCCAGCACTTCCTGATCCATTGGTTTTACTGAACAGTGCACATGTGTACCATCAGTTCAGGGTCAATCGATACAGTAACTGATATTAAATCTTTGTTTTCCCCACCATTTGAATGGCCAAAAAATGGAGAAAGTCAATCAATGCTATTGGAAATCAATAAAACTGAGTGCATTCCAATTGGAGCACAATGATCCGCTAAGTGCCAGAAAACCCATCACGTCCACAACACCAGGCTCATGATCTGAAAAAGACAACAACCAAATCTTGGAAAACCAGAAAACATTGAGTAGAGCACATACCTCTGCCAACACTATGCAATTGCCAAGACATTCCAATTCCACATGTTGAATATTCACCTACGGCCAGAGCCCCTTTTGGCCAGTCAGGGTGAAAAGTGAATTTGTTCTTCATTCCCACAAGTTTAATATTGATGTGTGAATCTGTTTTGATATTACAAGTATTTTTATTAGAAGCCACACCCACTGCCACACCCCACTTTGGCCAATTTGTGTGAAAAGTGAAATCCATTCTTCCTTGCCCCATTACCAACCTTTCCACCAAGTTACATTAAAATCCTTTCATAACTTTTAGAGATATCCTGCTGAAAACCCCCCCCCAAAATAAACAGATAAACAGAATGGGGAGAAAATATCATCCTTGTCCAACACCACTGACAATAAATGAGAAAAAGCAAAGGCACATTCAGCAACCTGTGTGATCACAGTCTTATACTGGCATTAGTGTGTGTTGGATCTGGCTCCTATTACATTATGCCCTCCATCAAAACTTAACTCAGTGAAATCTCCCTGTTCCAAGCCTTATGGATGTAATAAAGCATGCTGTTACATGGATATTTTATTCATCAAGGCAAATTAAAAATAAAAGGTTCTTCTTCCTCCACATTTGTCAGTTTCGGCTCGGTGCCTGAGGCCTCGCAGGGATTTGCAGGAACAAACAGTGTCACAGTGTGCTAAACTGCATCGTGTTGATGTACGTATGTTGTGATACGTGTTTTTTGTGCATTTTCCATTTCATCCATCCATCCATCCATTTTCTAAACCGCTTTATCCTCACAAGGGTCACGGGGGGTTGCTGGAGCCTATCCCAGCGCTCAATGGGCGGAAGGCAAGGAAACACCCTGGACAGGTCGCCAGTCCATCGCAGGGCAGACAGACACACAATGACATTCACGCACACAGTCACACCTAGGGGCAATTTAGCTTCTCCAATTCACCTGCATGTCTTTGGACTGTGGGAGGAAACCGGAGTGCCCGGAGGAAACCCACGCAGACACGGGGAGAACATGCAAACTCCACACACAAAGGACCCCGGGTGGGAATCGAACCCAGGACCTTCTTACTGTGAGGCGCCAGTGCTAACCACTACACCACCGTGCCGCCCTTTTCCATTTCAATGATTCATATTTTTTTTTCGCACTTTGATTCCCTGATTTGCAGATTTTGGATGGCGTTCAGTGTGTGACTGTCAGCTAGACCATATCACTTTATAGCTTAACATTATTCAACACTACGACGAATATCCTTCATCGCTTGTTCTCTCTCTCCTCACCACCTCGCTTTGCCTCAATCACCCACAGCAGCCC
>OMLB01034222.1:0-18058 GCA_900302555.1 Myripristis jacobus | reverse complement strand
CTCCCCCCCCCCCCCACACACACACACACACACACACACACACACACACTTTTCAAATTGTGTTAGAGTGAGACCTATGCTGTTGGTGTAGAATAATACCTGAAGTAATAAGTGCTCACCCTCATCTCAGGATTACGTTCAGGAGTTTTATGCACACATTCAAAAAGAAAATCAACCCATACATGAGGGCTTTTCATTTGAAATGCCTGGAGTGGAGGTAGTAAGCTGCCTGAGGCAGAGCTGAGACAGCTGACACAGCCACTGTATAATGCATTAAAGAAAACCTGGAGACAATGATGCACAGAATCACCCTGAGAAAGGTATGAACACACCATTGAGTCTGTAGAAAACACCCCATCATCATGATTTTTTTATTTTTTTATTTAAATTTTAACCCTAACTTATGTCGGGAAGGCTGATTGAGATCCATGCTGTTTTTAAAGAGTGACCTTTCCCACATTCACACAGTTAAATACATTCACACTAGCAGCTGCCCAAGTTCAAGAGAGTGCTGCAAAATGTCTCCATCTGAACACAGTCCTTCAGGCTGGGAACAGTTCTAATCAGAGTTTAGCAAAACTAAGTTTTAAATGAATAAGTCCAGATAAAACATGAAGTAGAGCTCTGTTGTACAATTAAAAACTAATCCTGAGTCTCAATCTCAGCTGACCAGTTTTTTCATTGTGCCTGTTATGGTGATGAATTTCTGAGGTTAAGCAGTGGAGTCCCATTGCTGCACATTTTCTCACTTGCCCTCACTTTTGCCTTCTCTTCCTTTTATGTGTTACGTGTCTCCCTTTTTCCATGTTTTTTATTTTTTTTGGCTCTCTCTCACTTTCCACCTAACTTCCTCAGAGGCCAGGCAGCCATGCTCTGGTTCAGCACACAACCAGGACAGCAAGCCTCTCTAACTAGAACAAGAATGAGCTCCAAGAGGCTTGGCACTGTTTTAAACAGCAGGACTTAAGTTCACTGCCATGCAGGGAACTGACTATTGTGACTTCTTTTCCCCCTTTGGTCTTTATGCTCCTCGTCTGGCACTCTCACTCATTTTCTTTGTCTCTATGACCCTGGCCCAAATTCCCCTGTTAAAGAAAAAGAAAATCTAGAAAAATTGCAGCCGTCATCCATTAATCACTGATATTAGCCATTAGTCCCCTGTCATTTGCCCCCTAGCTCTCATGTCTGAAATACAAACGCTATAGTATATGACAGATATTGTGGGGGGACTTGAAGTGGTACAAATTGCAAATTGGAGTCCAGTGATGGCTACCAGCTGTGTCTACAGTCCAGCGCTTAAGCTGATCAAACCTGAAAGGACAATGGCCATCATGTGTCTGTGTTTTAGCAAACTAGGGGCAGGGGCGAAGGGGCGAGAGGCAACTCTGAAATGAAAATGGGCCAACATTGCACAATAACAGCCTTGTGCTTCGAAACTCAGACTTGTTTTGTAAGTGAGTTTGTGATTTCAAGGTTTAATAGCTCAAAGTCAAATCGAGTCAAGCATCATGAAGCATCGAAAAACAACAACAACAGTATAAGTCTGATACTGTGAGATCCAGAAAGAAAACTGAGTATAATATTCAAGTGCACAATGTGAGTTCAATGTGAATTTTCACAACCTTCCCTGAAAAAGCTCTGAAAAGGAGAAACTAAACTGGTAACATAAACATCCACTCTCCATATTCCTCAGGTTGTTGGCAATGGTGGAACAAGTACTAAATCTCCTCTCAAGTATGTTACTTTGCTGAAATTTTACATGCAAGTAAAAAACTGCTGATGTACCTTACTCAAGTAAAAGTAAAAAGTAGCTAATTTCAAAAAATACTGAGAGTAAAAGTTACTTTTTAAAAAATGAGAATTTTATTATATTTTACCCTTTCTGTGCAATTCTAAAAGGATTCTAAAGGAGTTCAAAATTAAATCTAGATTTTTTGTTAATTGGAAAACAAAATAAAGTCCACCCCCAGACCACAGCTTAGTTCCCGTCTGTATTATTTTTGTAGCTGGAAAGGGGAAACCACATAGACCTCACCAAAATCACATCAATCCCTTTTATATATGTCAAGATTGTCGTTTCACTTTGCCGTTAGTTTTTAACTTGTTTCACTTTTAATCCTTTAACCAGTGAACACCTTGAATGCACGTAAAACATACAACTTTAATACCATTAAGACAATAATGCAGTAAGTAATACATAGTCTATATTGGAATGAGGGATGTGCACAGATATGGTTAATCAGTCATTTATTCATTTCATAGAGTGAATATGTAAAAATGTTACAGTGTTAAAGACGTGAGATTTAAGTGAATGAGTGAGGTCTAACGATGTTACGTAAGCTACATTAGTATGTGGAACTTTTCCAGCCTTTTGCCAAGAAACAGTTGAGGCAAAATGTGGAGGGCAACAAGCTCGGTTTGAGGTCATTTCACAAGAAAAGACAAGGATGCTTGTTGTAAACTGTGTGATACACTGCTAAAATACAGTAGAAACACCAGACAACACATAAAAACAAGCACCCAGTCCATCAGGCCAAGGCAAGGGACACACAGCAAACCACTCACGATTCATTTTTCCAGGACCAGCAAGGAGCTGTGACTCACACTGCTCTGAGGAAGTCACTCAGGATCTGTACAATGACTGAGCTAGTCATGCTGCCTGCTTCTGCATGTCACCTTATCAACCAGCTCAAACCAGAGTACAGCCAGCAAGACAGACAGTAAGTGCTTGAATTGAAAAGCAATGCACTCACATGTGCTAAGAAGAGCCAGCTACCGTCGGGAACGTAGCCTGTTATGTAAAATTAGAAAAGCGAAATGGGCAGATTGCGCAAGGCACTTGTTACATTAAAAAAAAGTCTTAATGACAGAAGATAGCTGGTTCTCAAACTATCCGTTATACATATCCCTAATTGGACTAGATTAAGGACCGACTCTTACCAGTGTGTTATCCCCAACAGTTTGAAGGATGTATGAGGCCCTCCCTTTCTGGTTGATTAAACCGCTATAGCCACCCAAAGGCAGCAGGACAGCTCTGTACATTCAATCTACAGCCTCTGATTTGAGGGGATGTGTGCACATCAAAGTGCTGCACAGTAATGCAGGTCTCTCCCAGTGTAGTTATCTTGATTAAATCTTGCACAAGCGGCATTGCATTTGTAAGATGGCTCCATGTTTATACAGTGCAAATCGTCATGAGTGCAGGAGCATGGAGGGTAGCTTGGAGACCCATTGGTGAAGCAGATCACATAGCTACACGACAGATCTTCAGGACATTCTAGTGCTCTCTCTACACTCTGCAAACTGTAGCCACCAATCCTCACTCCTCATCCAGAAACACCACGTGTTTTTGGTAAAACACAAATTTCCACAGTTCTCTCTGGATAATTGAAATAAGCACTGCATTTGTGTAAACAGGATTATTATGCACAGTTGCCAATTTATGCAATCACATAATCAGCTTAAATACACTACTGCTTCCCATGCTTTATTTGTGGATATAGCTGTTTTCCTATGCAGCAATTTGGACACTGATGTGATACTCACTGAGTTTTTCTTAAAGGGGCACCAGGCAACTTTGCATTTTGGCAGCTCCAAATGGCTGTGACAGATACCTTAGAATTTTTGACAGACTGAAGGACTTCATTACTCAGAATTCTGAGGATGTCATAAACTAAATACCTGCTCTATGTGAGTGTGATGGGGATGGAGGTAGTGAAGAGGTTCAGCCATCATAGTTCATTACACATATTTACACTGAAATGATGAGCTATTTGCAAATAAAAAATGTTAATACTGTTTCCTATTATTCTTATGATCAGAATTAAAGGACTGCATAAGTGTACACTATTTAAACAGTTTAACCATTTAACTGTGCAATAATATATACCTGTTGGACTTTACAATAATTCAACACTGCATCCCTGTGTATATAAGGTGTGTATAGGTATACTTTTTTCATATGCTCAATTTTTTATTTCTGTATGTGTTGTTGTAATATTTTGTTGGATTAATGCACATAGTGAGACTTAATGCTCAGTCATCATAGTCAGTCTTTTGAATGGAGTGCTCCCTCATTGTTCTTCAGGTTTTTGCTGTTAGTTTTTAACTTGTTTCCTCCGTGTGTTAAAGATTTCCCACCGGTGATGCCAGAATTGAAAGTAGGCAAATAAGGTCAATCTAGGGCACCTTAATGAATGGGTAGAGGACGCTCTTCTTTGTTGCAGCTACATTTTATGATTTGGGGCAGGACTGGCGTGTGGAGCCACTTTAGTTTTCCTGTGAATTATGAGGGCATGGCAACAGAGTGGTGGACAAAAAACAATGGTATACGGCATCTGCTGCCATGCACCACTGTGTCTGCACAAGATGTGATTGGAGATTGTGACACTTGCTTGAGATGATTGGTTGTTTGATTCATCCTGAACAGATTTTAACAAACGAGATCCCAGACCCAGGAGCAGCCCGGATATTTTTCTCACAAATTATGAAGAAAAAAAGTCTTAAATTGTCAAGAGAAAAGTAACTAACTAACTAACTAATTAGCTAAATAAATAAAAAATAAATAAAAATGTCCATCCCTATCATTTGTACAAGCATATATGTACACATGCACTCACCCTCAGTGTGTATGTATATCCAGGCAGACAGCATTTGTCGGGTGCTGCTGATGAGGGTCCGGCATCGGTAATGACCTGCAAACGTCCCCTGGAGGGTGTTGACCTCCAGCACGCGACCCCTCACCAGCATCCTGTAGTGCAGGGCCTGACCTGGACCCGGACCCTTCATCTGGCCTGGACCCGACACATCCTTCAGGGTCTGGTTCTGGTAGTCCCAGTGGACTGGCATTCTGTGGTCAGGAACAACTGGACAACCTATAGAGACACAGACACTTATGATACCACTGTTTGAAAAATTTGAGATTTTGCCAATGTAAAATGGATTTTACATTACAAGCACATTCTAACTCTAAGACAAAAAGCACAGATAAGCTTTTCTCAAACATATAAAAGCATGTGTGCATGTGTGTTTATCAGCATGTCTGCAGCATGTTTCCCTCTGCATGAACATCCAGACATTCTGCACAGGGTTTGGTGTGTGAGTGTGTGTGTGTGTGTGTGTGTGTGTGTACCTATACGTAGGATGTCTCCAGGTCTGACAATGACACTGGTTCCACTACGTGAAGCCATGAGGACTCTTCGCCTGTTCAGCTCCTGGGAGACTAGAACAGCCCTGCCTGCTCCAGCTGGGTATGGACCTGTACACACACAAAGATACACACACACACACACACACACACACACACACACACACACACACACAGAGATACCCACATTGTTGTTCCAGTTGATTTCCCTTTGCCAAAGTCACAAGGACAGTCGCACAAGCCAAAAAATTCAATGGAGCTCATTTATCAAGTTATTTCCCAATGGATTTGTTCGTAAATCCTTTGTATCCACATTCACACACGGAGATCAAGATTTATCACAGTTTCCATAAATTTTATTACGGCCGAACTAAATATACACCTGACTCAGAGCAAGTAAACAGCATTTATAAATACTACATTTAGTCTTTTACCTCTTCATCTTCATAGTTTGGAATCCTACTTATATAGTGCCGTTTGCTGCTCTGTGCGAGCTTAATCCATCCATTACATTTGGTCTGTTACTTCTACCTACTTTCTGTCTAATTATTACACAGACAGCATAAAGGTATGAAAAAAGAGTAAAACACTCAGAGAGAAGGGAGACCTTTTGCTACCAGTCAGCCTGCAGTCTGACAAGGCCTGCTCCCTTGAACCTGTAGGCCATCGGCCATATTTGTCCAAGGGCCACAATTTTTCTAAGCAGACACTGTGGGGGCTGGATGTTCAAATAACAAAATTTATTTAATTTGTATTTAGTTAAATTTATTTAATTCAATGCGATTGTTTGATATTTCAATATATATTTTGATATATTTGATATTTCATTTTCTTGCAAAAATTGTTATTTTTATTAACCCTTTTCAGTGTAAACAGACCAAAAACATGGGCAATCCATAATAATAACTAGACACTAGATCCATAATAATAATTACACTGGAAATCCTCTCATTATAGAGCTTTGACATCCACCAAGGAGTCATTTCACTGAAGAGTGACACAAGGCTGGTTTTTGTCATGGTCTTTTGCCTCTTATGCAATGCTAAATCAATTTTGCTTCTTTTTTTCCTTTTTTGACTGAAATGTTTTGACTATTGTTATGAGTCAGGGTTATTGTGCATGTAAAAAAATGTTAAGGTGTTAGAATAAATGTTAAAATTAAACATGAAAAAAGAAAATACAACTGAATGTTGGGGCGTGGGTTGGAAAATCATTCCTAATCAAATGATTTCCATCTCAATTGTTTTGCATATTGCTTCAATATAGGAAGAAAAAAATGCTAGATATCATGAATACAAGAATGCATTTTTTTCTTCCTCCCATTTCCTGAATTCATTAATTTTTTGTGGTCCAGACAGGAAGCTTTGGCTGGCCAGATGTGGTCTGCAGTCCACCAGTTGACAGTCACTGCTGTGGAGGCCATTAAATAGTTTCAGTGTTGGGCATGGTGTCACGCTCCCTGTTTAGAACAGTGACAGTGATATGCTAAATGGTTTAGGAGAGCACACTTGTTCCTGGTTGTTTTCAGGCCATTCTTTCTAGCATTCTAGCTGTATATTTGTTCTAGTACTGTACCACGTTTTGGAAAAATTGGCATGGAGGTTAAATATGTGCTCTCCAGAGCCCCAATGTTGTTTGATTGGGACAATAATGGAGGTGTTGCCTCTTCATATGTCTGCTGATAAGCACATAAACTTTGATGGTGTTTTGTGAATCCAAAAGTTTACTGCTCTTTTTGAGAGAACACACATGCAGTGCCTCACCTCCCTTTGGCCAGTCAAGCCTCCCTGACCAACCTTTCCACAAAGGTTTGAGCAAATCCATTCATAAACCTCTGAGAGCTGACAACAAAAAAACAAACAAACCAACAGATGAAATGTGGTGAAAATATAAAGCCCAACTCCATTAGTGGAGGTAATGAGGCCCAGTGTGTGTATATGCAGGGCATGGAATTCACAGCGAATGACGTCCATTTTACAAGACTAGGAGCATGCCATGGTGTAAACGCTACACACAGTTCCCTCATGTTATAATCTAAGTTGATAATAAATGCATACAGAGGATGGTGGATGATAGACGGACAGAAGGATGATGTTAAACTCCCTCTGTGGCCCAGATCACCACAAGTAGATTCCTACCTCCTTCACTCATCAAAGAACTAAAGGCTTTCCTTCTCCAGTATTCGTCACATGCAGTTGAGGATGCAGGATGTAGAGGACTGAAGCTGCACTAGAGGCAAAGTATGGCCTATTTAGACAATTTTTTTTAAAATTAACAATATATTTGTCATATTAGATTTCAGTTATTCTCTGTATAATCCAGTGGGCGGCTGATGATATTCCAAGTTCTTACAACCAAAAACTTTGCCCCTAAAGTCCAACAAAAATAGCAACATTAATAGTATAGTTTGACTTGGCCATCTGCTCATGCTGGGAAAGAGGAAGCAGTGTTCACTATATTTGTCCTTCACTCGTGGTTGATTAAAGCCTCATGTTTAGTGTATGGAGATGTGTGGTTGCTGAGGATATGTTTCCTTTGAAACCGAGCAGGGAAGAAGTCTGGAGAGCGGCCGTGGGAGCAGGTCAAAGCAAACAGAGAGAGAGAGAGAGTCTGTGTCACTGTGTCAGAGCAGCATTCACCCCCAGACTGTTGTACTCTGGCTTTGTGTATGTGTGTGTATGTGTGTGTGTGCGTGTGTGCACATATGCGTGTGTGTGTGCATGTGTGCTCATGCAGACATGCTTCTGTTGTCTCTTCATGTCTGTGTGTGCATGATGACGAGTGATGGACATTTGGAACTGTGGTAGTTAAACAGAACCTCAGTGTGAATGTATGTGTGTGTGCATGTATGTACATGTATGTTGGCCGCTAATGTAACCACAGCTCCAGCAACACCCCATGCCCAAACTTACTGTTCTTCAGATTGCCAAAATCAATATGCACAAATTGTCTGTGTGTGCACAATATGAGTGTGTGTGGATTCCTATGAACCAGTTTATGTGCTTGTTTGTGTGTCTGTGTCTATGTATGTGTGTGTCTGTATGTGTGTGTGTGTAGTGTGTAGACCCACTGTGCACTTGCAGGATGGTGGAAGCGATGGACTTTCCTATGGTGTTGGTGGCTGTGCAGAGGTAGGTGCCTTGGCTGAGCAGAGAAACATTCCTCAGCCACAATGAGCCGGATGGCAGGAGGACAGAGCCGGCATCTAACGGTCCATCCTTCTTGTGCCAAGTCACTGTGGGCCGGGGTACGCCTGGGCACGAGGGAGAGAGAGACGTTACAAAAGGTAGATTTCCTCAAATCAGAATTTGTCACTGGCACCATGGCAATAAGTAAATCTTGTGTCATTCACCTCAGATATTTGGTGCCACAGCAGCTTGGCTGAGTGAGTACTCGCATCAAGAAAAATGAGACATGATAACGGACAGAAAATAGTGCAGCCAACCTGATTGGTAAGGAGTGCAAAAACTGATTAAAGCAAGCAGGAGTTGTTAATGTGTTGTTGGTGCTCTGTGCAAGTGGTCCATGATTATAGGACATGAGTTTCATATGACAACAAACATCTAAACATGTAACATATAACAAACAGTTATCTAAAAATGAGAAATGAGAAATGATGAGAAATTTAAACAAAACATCTTTCCCTAACCTTAGCCAAGTGTTTTTTTATGCCTAAACCTTACCTGTCCCTAACCTTAACCAAGTGCTTTTGGTGGCTAAAGGTAACAAAACTGGCTAAAAGGCCTCCTGACATGGTATACAAGATGTTCATGTTGATATTGATTAGAAATGTATTTGTAACGAACCAAAAAACATATAATCCACAACAAACTATGTTTCCCACTAAACATAATTGAGAATGCAGTCTAGTTGTAAGGGAATGTAACTGTTTAGAGACAGGGTTAACAGGGTACATGTCTTGATCATCCCTACATGGAAAGAATGCATAAACCGTTATTTGTTGGTTTATGAAAACAGACATTCCATACAGTGCTTTGGCAATATTGTTAAATATAAATAGCCATACTAACACAGACACAGAGAAGAGATGAAAGAGAAAGACAAGAAGAAGTGGGTGCGAACAGCAAAATGAAGGCAGACAGGAGTAGAAAATAGGAGTGGGTGGAAAATATTGACAGTGAATAAATGACTGATGCAAGGAAGACAAGAAATAGACAGGCAGCGATTTAGATGACTCTCAATTTACTTTTCTCCTTCTCCAAACCAGTGCGAGAACAAATAGTGTGGTGAGTAAATGTCAGAGGCAGCACGGCAAGCTTGACCTGAGGCTGGTATTGATTACTGAGATAAATCAGAGCAGTGGATGCCAACTTCTACATTTCCTGCCAATTCTCTGACCAATTCTTGACATGTATGTGCAGAAATAAGAACCATACCATGTGGAAATATTAAACCATACTAGATGGAATGATGACTAGCCTCAGTAATGTCTTACGGATGTCTGAAAGCACTGTAGACACTATGAAGCTGTGTATGGTGTCAGACACTTTGGTACTGTATTCTGTCATACTGACTGTATCAAAATCAGACTGCATGCAGCTCTTACTGCCATGGTGCTTTCTCCTCATATTAATTGGATTGACAGGTGAACTACATATGTCCAACACCACAAATCTCCATGGTTGAATGAAAGGTTATTTTTGATATATAAAGGCTCCATGAGATTTACAGCATCCATCACTAGCCTCTTTTCCACTGTGTCTGCTGAGGGTTTGGGCATCTGTTTGTTCTGTCGAGTCTGCTGTTGTATGTTATCCAAGAGAGAATTCATCATCAATTCAGATTTTTTTCCCCCATTTTGTATTTTTCAGAGAGGATCTACAAACTGGAAGCATGGTGTTGGATAGAGTATGGAATCAGCATGGGCCTACTATGGGTTTTTGAAAGATGATGCCAATTCAGGCTGCCAGTTGTTGATGGTTTGTGCCAATAGTCAATGTATTTGATAGGGTTGAAAAGCCCCTGAAACAACTTTTAGTCCACTGGACACTAAAATGCTCCACTGAAAACAAAGGCTTCTACTATTAATAATGATAATAACAACACAATGATTCTGTAAGTGGAATCTGATCAAAATGTCCCACTGGAATCAGCTCAGGTTACGGCCTTCCCATGGTGTAGTATTGATCAGTTCCACAATTAACTCTGTAATCATGTCAAACAAGTCCAAACAAATCATATCCATCACATCACTGTTGGATGTTACTGAATGACTGATGCTTGGTTATCAGTAATAGCCAGCTTAAATCAGTATGACATTAGGATAAAGAAGTGTACACAATCCCGTGTTTCGATGATATGTCTGTTTGCATTCAGCCTTCCATATACATTGTCATGATGTTGTGTCTCTGCACACCACAAGAGGGAACTAATACAGCATGCTCACTGAGTATCCAAAATGACTGAGGCTGAGAGCTGATATCTGTGCTGATATGTCTTATATTTAATTAATTAATTTAAAAAAATTTTTTAATTTTTTTTACAATTTTCATTGCAAAAATTCCAGAAAATGATAATGATTCAAAGTTTTATTGTTGTCAGGGTGGAAAAGCTTCTGAGACACTTAGAGCACTTAGATTATCATGTGATGTGAAACTTCAAAGGTGGACGACACTGACCGACAAATATTCATTTTTTTTAATTATAGGCCAGACTAGCCTATAATCATAATCACAAAAAGTGTGTGAGTGTGTGTGTGTGTGCGTGTGTGTTTCTTGGGGGTATCACAGCTGCTATGAGATCAGCTGTCTCTCCACAACTCTAAGTAGCAAATAAAAGACAGTATCATCTTACACTGCCCTTGTTACTGCAGCGTCTCTGACTATTGCTCTGTATTCAGCCCTGACTCCTTCATTTCTCCCATTGAGATGAAAGCACATCATTTTTGGTCTCATTTACCCAGGTCTTACAGCCTGCTCTCTCTCTCTCTCTCTCTCTCTCTCATACACATACCGACACATACATACATACAGATACACACTGACAAGCATCTTCACTCATCTCGTCCAATCACTAGGTGATGAAAATGTAAAACAAGCTTTGTGCTGGTTGCCAAGGACCATTTCACTGACAATATGACATCAGCCAAGCATGTGCGTGCATGGGAGAGTGTGCCTATGGATATCTGTGTGTGTGTGTGTGTGTGTGTGTGTGTGTGTGTGCAAAACAGAGACAGACATTTCTTTAAATGTTTGATGCTTTGACAATATTGTTCTCAATCCTCACAATAATGAAACTGAAAAATTGAAAAGCTGACACAAAGATAGACTGAGAGAGAAATGAAAAGAGTCTTGAGAGCAAGAAAACACAAAAGGTAGCTTGAGGTATTACTGGTACATTTACATTTTATTTCGCTTAGTAAATATCAGTGTAACAAATGTCTTGTTCTGTTTCAATAATGGCATTTCAGTTATCAATCAAAAAATAAATTGTTGTGTAAATCCTTCCTCTATCCCCTGATTTGTTAATGTAATTAGTTGATGTCCTCACTCTGAGCTAGTTTGGATGAGAAATGGTAAAAAAATCATATTTCTCTGGGTGGTAGCATTCCCACTCACACTGTGTTTTGAAGCATACCGATGATAAGAACATTGGATATCAGCACTGTTTGGTTCCCCCAATCATTCACACAGAGCCTCACAGGAAAGGAAATTGAGTTATTCTTATTTTGACAGCAAAGGAAGGTGCAGCTTTTGGATGTGTAACAGAAAAGTATGATAAAACATAGTTAACAAATTGCAGCTCTCAGGGCAGGCAGTAATCATAAAGTAATAGTATTACATTTGTAATGTGTAATATAACACATTCTTCGAGGAATGATCCCAACACTGATTGAAGATGTTGAAGAGATGTGCTGGGAATGAAAGAGATCTATCAAGCACTCCCTGGGTAAATAAAGGTTAAAAATGACAGTCTGCTCTCTCCATGGCCACAAAGGGCCCAACAATGAGAGCAGTGAAAGCCAATGGATCATTCTAAAGACACTTCCTGATAAGTGACTTCCAAAATGAGGCCTGGGCTCTCATTTGAACTGATGAGTGGAACTCTCAATGATCCTTACTATCAAAGCTTACTATCCTGCCGTAGTAAACCATTTAAGATTTGGATAGTATGTTGGCTTTCCATGCCATTACTCCTCCTCAGCTAAATGCAGCTTTCAGCATGGAGGGAGGCCCAGCTAGAAAAACTAAAGTCAGTATCACATTGCCCATATTTGCACAGTAATTTGTCCGTTCTTAAAGACTCATCCTTATCTCAATAACTGTGTTCTGCAGAATCCCTTTGAGGAAGACCTCCATTGCTGTTAGACACCTTATGACTATCTGCAAACTTCCTTCCCTGAAAAGGACCACCATGACTACCTAACACCCTGTGAAACACCAGGAACCCTTTTAAGCTACATTATTTCTGCAAAATATTAAGGATGAACCAGAATTCCATACCTTGTGGTTACCGATAACACTCCTTCCAGTGCCTTGTTTCTGCAGAATCTTGATTGAAAACCTTCATGGTCACCCAGTGCCAGCCGATAAGTTTCCTTGCGTTACCTGTCACTCCAGAATCTGATTGAGAACGATCGCCATAACAACCCAACAGCATGTAGCCACTTCCACCAGTGCATTTCAGTACAATCCAACTGAAACTGACTGCCTTTTAACCTACTGGAAGTTCCCTCTACAACTTACCTTTATAGACTGACGAGGACCCCCAGGGGCACCCATTGTCATATGACCATCAGTTGCTGTTCTTTTACTCCCTTTTTCTGACACTAGACACTAGATCCATAATAATAATTACACTGGAAATCCTCTCATTATAGAGCTTTGACATCCACCAAGGAGTCATTTCACTGAAGAGTGACACAAGGCTGGTTTTTGTCATGGTCTTTTGCCTCTTATGCAATGCTAAATCAATTTTGCTTCTTTTTTTCCTTTTTTGACTGAAATGTTTTGACTATTGTTATGAGTCAGGGTTATTGTGCATGTAAAAAAATGTTAAGGTGTTAGAATAAATGTTAAAATTAATCCCCCTACCCCTAGTACATGCAGAGGTAGGGTTACTGGAATTCATCCATGCAGAATCCATCTGACCTCAGTGCTCTTCATAAGTGACAGTCTTACCCCCAAATGAAAATGAGCGAACCATAGCTTAGCACGTTATAGCTTATCTTAGCTTAGCTTAATGTTGCCCACAGACAAACAACACACATCTTTCTCCACAGACGTGAATGAAGCCTTTTCTAGATGTTGAGGTGTTTTTAGAGATTTATGCTCCTGCTTTTAAAAAATCCATTGTAAAACATTGTATCTGAGGTCCATGCAAGCACTCCTATATTTGATTGAAGGCAAATTATTGTCTTAGATTCATAAAATGTTGCTTTTTTGATCAAACAAAGTGCTAACATTGCAGTTGGACCAAACCAGAGACCTGCTTCTGTAAGCAGTTAGCTAGAAAACTAATTGAGCCTATAGCCCCGCTGTGGTTACATGCAGCTGCTGTCACACACCCATAACATAACAGTGACTGGAGAGAATCATTCAAATTATTACAGGCCAATGTTGATGTCAGTGGGACCAGTGTAGTAACCATTCTTCAAATTGGATTTTCTCTCTTTAATTCTTTACTTAGCCTTCAATGGCCAACTGAGGAACATTCTGGAGGCTCCTACATGAAATTAGGTCAGTTTATCTACTAGGTCAGAAATTATCTATATTATTATGCAGTGTATCACTGAATTTCACCATCTCCTTGGCTGAGCACATGAAGGTTGTCCGACCTAGCAACATTAACTAAAGTGGGCGGGACTTTGGATCGGTCAAATGCCTCTTGAGCCAGCTGGAACTCTTCTTCCCCAAACAGTAAACCAGTAACTTATACTTTCTTAGCACTGCCTTCCACTTTGTCTGATTGCAGGTGCGATAACTAGTGAAACTGATAATTATGCATGCTGAGTGTAGCTCTGTTATCACAGGTGGAGCCCTCTATGGGCTCAGTGAACTTGTGAGCTTATTCAACCTTATGGGACTCCACCATACATAAGTTAGGCAAGGAGCAAGGAGTAATTTGGTTGCATTCACACTTGGTCACTTCAACATCACACTAGACAATGCCAGTTCTAAATGTAGCATTGTTATGTTGTGACCTACCAGTGACAGGGCAGTCCAGGGTGACGTTGGCCCCTGGGCGAACACTGACCCGACCACCCACCACAGCCCTCAGGCTACGGCCCAACACCAACCCTTGGTCTGATACATTCCTCCATGACACTGCAACGGCTGGGGGCTCTGGAGGTTCACACACACGCACACGCACACACATACACAAATATATTAGTCATTAATGCAATGACAAATGAATGTTGAAATGCTGGCCACTCAGTCATTTGTGTCAACTTGGGCCATGCAGTATGTGCCTGAGTGCCTGCTGAATCATGTTCACGCAGTGATACGACTGATACTGATTATTGCTCCATATACAAGAAAATAGCATAGCAATGTACAATAGTGATAAAATGAACACATTTAATAATGAAACATATGCAAAATATTCAGTGCGAGACTACATTGCCTAAGTAAAATAAGATGAAAATGAACCTTGAGTGCAGTGTTGTAGGCTGTTGTAGGAAAGTACATTGTTGTTCCATTCAAAAAGCAACAAATTATAGCAGACACATACTCTGCCTGCTATTATTAAAATTTACCATCTAATTTGCTGGGAGGATAACATAATCTGTTTTCCAGTGTGCTGCTCCCACTTAAAATATTTACACCTGATATTTTACACATTTTACCACAATCTCAGTGTTACCACTGTTCATGTATTAACTTCAATTTACCCACTACTAATTTTATTGAAAACACAGTGATTGTTACTTAATTGGTTATAATGCATCACTGTGAAAACTGAAATGTACAGTTTTTAAAAAAAGAATACCTGAACACAGTGTAATAGCATATTTTATGTCTAAAAAGAGATGAATGTCTACGGACGAGGACATTAATGATCATTCTAAATGCCTTACCTTCTAAAAATTCAAAATCTTATTGTCTGTGTAACTCACAGCCCAATAATGGTAATGATTAATGATTAAGTAATGATTCTTGCATTTACAAGGCAAAAGTTACTATATTTACAGCAGGTAACACATTGCACTTACATCAATGCCTTTACGTCTTACCAAGCACGCTGGAGAAAAAAAGTTATTTTAATTTGAATGTGATGTACACACCAGTCGCTGCTACAACAACTGCCCAGTTAAAAGTAAGCCATAATTACTCAACATACCTGGGCACTGAGGTATGTGTGTAAGAAAGGACAAAATACCCACCAGCCACCAGGAGCTGTGACATCTCAGAGTCAGAGCCATGTACGTTGGTTGCTGTGCACTGATACTGTCCTCTGTCTGCTGCTCTGGGCTGGGAGATGTGGAGTCCTCCAGAGCTATCCCAGGATACCCTGCAGACAGGGAGACAAAATTATTTTCTCCACAGTGGTTCTCAACTGGTAGATTGGGACCCCAAAAGTGGGTCACAACACTTTCTGAAAGACTCAGCTTTGATAGGGGAAAGAACAGCTTAGGGGACTACTGACTAGATCTACAGACTGAAACATACATATAAATAAATAAATCCTGCTGCAAATATAAATGAGACCCACTTAATTAGATACAGCACTGACAATGCTGCATGAATTCAAATAGTGTCTTCAGTGACTGAAGACAGCTGACGGTAGATGGTTTTAGTAAATTGTACTTGGTTTAGATGGCTTTCAGTATGGGTCTGTATTGCTTCCTAGATAATTAATACAGTAACAAATCGCCACAAATTACTATTTCAATTTCAGTAACACTATTACAGTTGCATTTGACAAATAAGTCACAGCTTTTGTTAGCATATCTCAACATCACATTGAAGTTGAAATATGTAAAAAGTTTCTCAAACCCCAGTAAAAAGTTGTCATAAGTGATTGTCCACTATACAGATACATAAACGATAAGCTTGTTTGAAAATGATAGAAGAGTTGATTTTCTCTGGAAGGAATCATTCCTAATACTTTGATGGGGGTGAGTGTTTACACGACCTTAATTTTATTCAGTAAAAGGGCAGTAAAAGGACAAGTGTGTTGGACATCAACACTGATTAGTTTCCAGATAATTCAAAGGAGATGACACTGGTTTTGTTTTTTTTGTTTTTTTTTTATGTTCTTAGGTCAGACAGGTAATGCAGAAGAAATGTGAGAGCGGTGCTCCCAGTACCATAATCTCTGCTCACTGACACTATAGTGACTGACATGCATACATCTCATTATATTATTAAAGGTAAACTCACTGGAATTGGGTCAGAGGGACCTCTGTGTCTCTCTGTATGTGTGTGTTGAGTGGCTGAGTATGTGAATCACTGTGACACTATTTGTGCCTGTTTGCAGCAGTTTGGTTATCTGTACATTGTTCTTATCTGCTTTATAAAGAGATAGCGAACCAGAATCAATTATTGTCAGCCTGAACCCTAGCATCCAAGCTTGAGCTGGTGACATATGTCAAGTAGTCAAACAGATAATGTCATGCTTTCATATCCAAATCTTGACCTACGGCTTTTTGCCTGTCTGCTTAACTGTCTTTCTATCTATTGGAATGTTCTTTAGGGTTATAAAGGTCCGTCTGAGATTCTTTGGTTTGGGGATAAACAGCACTCAAGCACAGTAAGGGGCAAACATGAGGGCTTCCTGATACCTGATCAATGCAGTGACATCAGCTACAATGGGAGAAAAATCAACAATCACTAATCCTTAAAAGCAGTGAGGCCACAGGAGCATGATGGCAGGAGAGAAGTTAATGTGAGGGTAAGCAGAAGGTGAGCGCTTAAGTATTGGAGTATGGACTGCGTAAACAGGTTGAAATGGGGTTCATCAAGTGGACACTGGGGCTAGAACTGGAGCTTAGAGCTAGGGTTGCCATATACCAAAACAAGCCAATGCCTACACCCACCCCCCTGTTATAGGCTGCATATGCAGAGTGGTGACAAGTCCACCTAAAGAATGTCCACCTTTTCCTGTTGTGTTTCCTTAATTATCAGAGGAGGCCTTCTTGCATTTTAAAACTACTCAGTATTTCACAAGAAAACTGAGAAAAAGAGCAAAATATGACAGTTATGATAATGTTGCAAATTAAAAATGTATTTTTTTCTTTCCCCTATCTCTTATTTATCTTGCAACCCCCCAAAATGATCTTGCACACCCGTGGACATTCCTGACCATCAGTTTGAGAACCACTGCCCTTTTCTGACTGTATGTGGTGGTAGAAATTTTGAATAGGGTGATCATTTCCTGTTTGGTTCCTCTTGTTTGTTTTTAATTCTTTTACTATTTCTTATTTGTTTTATCATTTTAATACTATTTAACCTTCCCTAGATATCACAATAATGGATATAAGCTGGTGGGCGAAGGATATACTTTTTTTTTGCTTGTTGTTGGAACACTGCTACCGGCTCGAGGTGGTTTATGCACTGGTAGAGGCAGCACTGTTTAAACATGGGACCAGCTGACAGCACTATGAGAGTAAGCTGTGCTCTGAGCAAAGAGACTGGAGGTATAGAAACAGCTTTGGAGATGGAGACAGCGTACAGCGCAGGTGTAAAGAAAGAAAGAAAGAGGAAATATAAACCTTCTATGCTTTTTATCATCACGGGAATGTGAGAGCTACATCCTGAACTCAAGTGTGACCACTGACGGCTCTGTGACTGTGCAGGCGAACAGAGACCATTGATAGAGTGACCAGCCTGTGTCAGAGGACACTGTCTGGGCTTTTAGTCATCATGGACAGCCCCTCTCCTCACTCTCCTCACTCTATAACACAATAGAGAGACACAGGAGTATCCTGTGCAACTCTGGCCTGAT
>OMLB01034221.1:34501-51640 GCA_900302555.1 Myripristis jacobus | reverse complement strand
TACGAAAAAGCTGTATAGACTATATAAGCTATATAACAAATACGACAAGGGTAACCTACTTTACAAATATCAGAGCAAAACTATACGACACTGATGAAATATAATGACACCATAGGAGATAAAAGGCTATCAGTGCTATCTGTTTGAATAAACCGAGTGACATGATCCAGAAATGCTAATACAGTTTGAATACTCTCTATATTGCATGTGGTTTTCTATGTTTTTTCCCCAGTTGCTGGTGAAAATGGAGTATCACAGTATCACAGTGATAAGTTCCTCGGTAATTATCATAAGAGTATGTATTTAACTTTGCTAATGACAGAGAGTCAATGCAGTCGTTGCCTGTCAGGTTGCACTTGATTTGATCCGCCAAGTGTGGCTGCTGTTGCGCATCTCAGATCCTGCTCAGTGTAAACATTATGGGAACTCCCTGCATGAGGGGTTAGGTCTGTCAAAGTCAAAGTCAACTTTAAAATAACTGGTCCAATGAGATTTTTACATGATTTGTCTGACTTAAAAAAAAAAAAAATATTCTCTTTAACTGTTTTCTATGTTACATTCAACTTGTTGTCTTTTAGTTTGTGTTATACATTATAATGATGTATGGTAAAGATTATTATTATTATGAGTGGGATATACAGAGATATAGAGTGCCGAAATCATGTTTTACTTCATATATTTCACACTAGATTTGTAGAACCAAAGATAGTTTTTTTTTTTTTTTTCATTCCCTTGATGTGAATACTGTCCAGGTTGTGGACAGTAGAGCTGAATCCAGCTGTTTTTGTCTTTCTGCCAGTCAAGTTATCTGTGGCTCCCTCTTAATCGTGGTGTTGAGCTGACTGCGTGTTCAACACAACCCATGCAGACGTTCCAGGCAGTTCACCGAAAAAAGAAAGCAAACCACAAGTTACAAACGCATACTTTATTGTAACACTGATAAGAATGGTAACACACTGAGGTAAGTTAAATAATCCACATCTGTGAAGTTTTTGAACCAGCGGCACCACAAAATATTCACCAACTTATCAGTAACAATTCCACAAAATCTGCAAAAGATGGCTAGTAGTGCCCAGTCAATTGGTCAGTCCAGTTCACAGTTGAATACAAACATTTTTCTTTTCCTTTACAATGAGAAGCAGAGTACTGATAACACAATCTCCTTTGTCTTCCAGTCACCAGGTCCTAACTTCGTAACCAGCTGCGTGTGTTTTTTTTTTTTTTTTAAGGAGATGAAAGAAAGTAGAAAAGATCCCCTGAGGGAAAACATTCTGTTGTTTTTCTGATGAGAAAGAAGCCACTACAGACACTGGCAGGGTCAGTCTTGAGTTTGCTACCATTTCTGCTGATGTCTTGGCACGGGCTCACAGGGCACTATGACATAGGAAACCACTTCAGACTGCCTTGACTGCAGTCACATTGTGCAGATGAATAGTGTCACCACGCCGGAATAGCTATTAATCGGTGTACAGAAACTGGCTGCATGGGACAACATGGCTGCGAGAGCAGCACCCTGGAATGCCCTCAGAGGTTTCCCTTGGGTCCTTGATGGCAGAGTGGTCAGAGAATGGTCTCTCTGCACACAAGGCTGTGTTCAGAGGAGGGGGATTCCAGGGGGTTGGTGGAGGTGCTGGTTGTTTGTGGCGGGTGCTTGCGATGATGCAGGGAAAGGGACGGCGAGGAACTCAAAGCACCGCAGCTCTGGAGGTGAAGATCCTCGTGGCCACGCTTCCTGGGACTGCCTATGATGCGCTGTGACTGGGTCATCACCTTTGCAGCAGATGGCAGCAGGAAAGAAAGAAAGACAGAGAGAAAAGTTTTACCATACTTTTGTTTGGTTGTGTTGTTTGTATAACATTCATGCATTTATTCATTCTTTCATTTGTTCATTTTCCTATCCAACCTATCCTAATTAGGGTTGTGGTCTACACTGTCTACAGTCTGTGCAACATTTACAATTATTAATATTCATGCAAACAAACTATTATTGATTGAATGTAATCAAATTGAACTGAATTAGGCTGCATGAGAAACAGAGAAATCAATACAATTCACTCCCAAAAGTGAGCACCACTGACATGGAAATTCTGTGCCATCAAATTAGTTGCACCCCACCATACCAGTAAATAGTGGTCTTTGTAAAAGTATATGATTGCAAAGAATAGAGAAACTTACTGGCAATTGCTTCATACAAATGGATGATTATAGTAATCCCCATAATGCTACAGCTAGTGTAGTTTTTCACGCCGTTCTCACACGAGAAATCAGTGCAAGGCCGCAATCTTACATTTTTCATGACTGGAACTAGCTGTGATGTGAATATTCTGCAAATTACCAGCAGAAATCCAAATACTAGCGTGCTTGACCTCTATTCTAAAACCCTGACTAGTGCCCAGCAGCAGAATGGGTTTATTTGGACTAAAGGAAACGGTTCACAGGACTGATCAAGCCAGCTGTGTAAGATCTCCTTTTCTCTTTGACAAAAACTATTTCAGAATATCAGCTGTCAGCATCACTCAATTTGAATTTATATTCATCATTTTTTTTTTTTTATTGATGCGCACTTAATCAGGTATTAAAACAAGAAATACACACGAATCGCCTGCAGTTAGCAATCAAAACTGGCCTTTAAACACTGCCTAACTCCATTACCTGATCTATGACATTGGCACTGAAAATGGCCTCCTCCATATGTCTTTCATCTGACTTGATGACACATTTAATGTTGTTGACAACCTGCTGGACTTCAGGAGGTAGACTGCAGCTTGAATGCTCCAGGAACTTGGCCACCAGTATTTTGGTATCTTTGTAAGTCTTCAGGTCAGCGAGGGAGTGCGGGCGTTCATTGGAGGAATGTGTATGCAGGGCACGGGACTTGAGGTGGATGTCGACTTTTCTCCCCTCCTTTTGCTGCTTCCGGACCCCCGCATTACTGGGTTTAGCTCCGCTTGCTTCTGTTAACATATCGGTTGGATCTGGACACACACACAAAAAAAATCTGTTAGATTAAAACACCTAACAGCACACAGCAATCCTTATAAAGATGGTTACAAAAATAGTTACTCAAAAATATACTGAGTAAGACAAACATCAGCCGTCTCGTAACTGAGTTTAAAACTGCAGAGTAACCTGCTTGTGGCATATTCCTCTGCATTCAGTATTCTATGGGTTGCACTGGAAAAATGAATTTTCAATTGGATATTTCACACGAACACCATTCAGGTCAGAAAATGCAGTTGGAAAGTCTGAGAAAAATTTTCTGCTTGTGTTTCTGGGTTATGACATATTGACAACCTTTAATCCAATTTTGGGTCTGTCAGCAGAAAAAAAACTCATATTCACATGCATGTTACTGCACATTTGTACTGGTTTGCCAGACAAACCATCATAATCACCATTTCTTTAAAATAAGATGGCAACTTTAGTTTGTTAAACTGCGGGGTGTCCAAGTTTACTTCTCCTTTGTCTTCTGAGGTATATTTTGTGACAAAATTGAACATGAATTCAATGCTATTTAGCAGCCAATTTGATAGCTCTGAATGTCTGATTATCCCACCATAATGTAAAAGCACAATTTGTACAACACTACCTTGCTCTGGTGACATATGAGCTGAATCTTCAGCAGGATTACTTGCAGAGGCGCATCCACAACTTTCACCTACAGAGGGAGACAAAAACCTTAGTGTGGGCCAATAGCTGGCAACTGGTAATTTGTTCATGGGAACATTTTAAGATCAATCATGTCGGTAACATTTAGATGGCATATGCAAGCTGTACTATAAAAATATTTTCACTACAACAAACTTGCAGCACTTACTTCCTGATGTGGAGGAGCAGGATACAGGGTCACTGGTGGAGCGGACGATGCGTGCCAGCTTGCGGTATCTCCTGGCTGCACGGAGCCCTCGAGGCCTCTCTGAGGGCGAGTAGCCACTTCGGGCTGAGGTAGAGGGGGGTTGTGAGGAGGGTGACCAAACGCTGAAACACAGCCTGGGGCCACGTGGCCTGGCAGGAGGGGATGGGGAGAGAGAAGGGGCCAAAGGGCTAAGGGCTGAAGTTCCCCCAGAGGAGGCTACAGAGGTTGGGGAGCAGGGTTGAGGTGGTGGGGGGATAGTGACAGGGAGTGTGAGCTTCCGGCTCACCGCTCTCGATTTAATGAGGGAGTATGCTGTTGCTTTGGGCGGCTCCTCTGGGACATGTTTGGCTGATGCAAGCTCATCACACATATGTATAGCAGCTCTGAGCTCCTCAGATGTCTGTGTGATGTCCGTTGCATCCTCATGATCCAGGTTGCTCACGTTTTCCGAGGACCAGTCTGGAGAGCGTGCAAGAGACTCCTGGGTGTGCGAGGACTCGCTGTACCCCGTGTCGCTGGGACGAGCAGCAGCACTAGGCAGGCCACGGTGGCAGCGTGAGGAGCCACGTGTACAAAGCTCCAGGCTGGTGCAGCTACCATCGGTCGGGGCGGTGTGGAGCGTGCCATAGGGAGAGGAGTCCGAGCCCTGCACCTCCAGGGAGCACAAGTCCTCCGAAGAGCAGCTGTGATCCTGCAGATCAGCCACCTCTGACACCATGAGGGAGGCGCTGTCCACTGAGGCTGCAAACAGAGACACAAGTACATCAGCAAAAGCAGCAGAACAGGGGAAAAAACCATTTACATTGTTCACTGGGCGTAATGGAAGCTGACTTTACCCTGAGTGCTGAGTCCTGCGGTAGTATTCCTCTCACACAGGCTGGACTCAGTGGCCTGCTGCTCTATGCTGGTAGTTACCTGTAAAAGGAAAGGTTTTACTGGACATACCAACAGTGGGACATGAAGCAGCACAGAGTGAGGAAGAAAGAGGCTGTAAGGAACACAACAGAAAGGCTTATGTGCGGATCATATCTGGCATTAATTGTGTAGCTGAGTACATACCTGTATGTACTCTTGTATAAACCTCTTTCTCTTGGGCATAACAATAAAATCCAATCTATCAGTTGAATTATTGACAGTTCCATCATATTCACTGCTACAGGTGTGTGCTCTTGCACTAACAATTCATAGCAGGCCAGTGCCTAATCCTCAATGCCACAATTTGATCTGTAGGGGTCTCCATGAGACCACAACACTCAAACAAGCAGTAAGTTGCAGGTAAACTGCAGGAAAACTATCATCTAAAGGTGAATCAGAAGCTATTTATTAGATGCAATAGCATGCCTTTTACAGTGTATGACTGCATACGTAATACTCTCTTTTTCAAATACATGCCGCACGATGCCTATAGCCTGAGATCATCAGCTGTGTTTCTGAGCTGCAGCTACCCTCTAGCTGTTCCTTCAGTCAATCAATCAGTGACTCCCTCTGTACTGCCTGCCTCCATCAGCCATCCACAACAAGAACCACCTACACTTCAATTTCACTGCACATGAGAAAACCTTCTATTGATTTTACCTCCATCATAGCTCCTTATTAGACAATGCTGTTCAAAGCGGGTGTCAAGGGAACTATAAAATAATCGTGTTTCATGGAAATATGGAGAGGAAAAAAATCTAAAGTGTCACGTGATGTTAAAAACACAATTAAAGATCAAGAATTTGCTTGAGCCTGTTGCCAAGCTATTTCTAGCTGCAAGCAGTGAGATTGAGTAATAATCTGAGCCTCTCTTTCAGCCAGAGAGAAGCTCTGATCAGTTCAACGTGACAGTCAAAGGAGGCCTCTCCGAACAAATGACTCTCAGATTAAATTAGAACTGGTGGAATTTTTCACAGAGCGACTGGCAAATTATCTTCTCAAAGCTGAAAAACAGCATGAACACAATGTTTTCATGTTTGTCCAAATGAAAATGAGAGACATGAAAACAATTTACAGCATGAGAGTACTGATTAAGAAAGGGAGAGCCAAACAGGAAGTGCTGCGTTGGCAATCTGTAAGGAACCAATGAAGTTACATTACATGTATTGTATGTAAAATGTTTGTAGGCTGTTTCAAGGCAAATGAGGGGTTGTGACCTTCATAGCTCCACGTTCTTCACCTTGAAACAAAAGAATTAATGTGCCGTTTTATGCTCGGTTGCCTGTCCAGTAATAGACAGTGCTGTTTCATTACTCACCTGGCTGGCAGGGGTCTGCCCCACCACAGACTCATAAGGAGGGGGCAGGTCAGTTGGGTACAGAGTCCCTGGGCTGTTAATGGGCACTCCATAGATGGCACTGAATGGAGAATGGGGGAAGTCCAGGTGCAGACCTCTTTCAGAGACAAAACAGCAGAGGTTCATTCAAGTTAAAAAAAGAAATGATACAAATCACATCTACAACAACGAGAACAAAGAGAGCATAGAGGGCAAAACGCCAATGATGCAGAGTCCTGTGTTTTAGCGGCTGGCACAGCAAATGTGTATCTTCATCCATTGAATTCAAAATCATCTCCCTATGCAAAAAGACTTGAAAAGACCAAAAATATTCCCTTGTCCCACAGCATCCCCAGTGTTACTACATATACTGCAATATTCTATGTGCAGTACCATAGTTTCATATGCAGCTAATTAAGAGTGAGCAGTCATGCGAGCAGTCGTATCTTTTAATTACAATCCCATTCTCCTCTAAAGTGGCAGAGCATGAAATATACCCTGCGCATCTCCACCAATCATCCAAGGCATGATGATGTCATGACACATCCCTGGCCCTGAGCAGGGACACTCTATAAATGCTTCTTCAGGCTTGTTTATATTTATGGCATAATTGACAAACAGATGTGGCGTCCCGCCAAATGGCTATATCAGCGACGCTGTCTCTCACATGACAGAAAGTGCAAGAGATGCTCTTCATGAAAGGATGGATGGGGGAGCGGTCAACAGATCTTTAACAGCAACTGAGAATCATGGTTGTCACAGCTGCTTAACAGGGGAAAATACTCTGAGCTGGCCATGGATAACAGCAGAGCCTGTGTTGATCGCAGTTAGATATTCCCGCTAATCACAGACACTTGCAATTTCTGCATAATGTGATGAATTTTAATTTTTCCTTGGATGGCAGTTCTGCTTTCAGAAAAAGCCCATTTTCTATCTCATAGCAAATGTCCAGTGATTGACTGCACTCTACCAAATACAAATTATAAAGCCATACTGAATCTGAAAAAGTCCCATCAGTGACAAGTAGCCAATAACAAGAAGTAACATATCTAAGCAATGCATTTTCATACAAGCAAAAGTTCAAATACAAATCTCTCACTGAGGTCTGAGAGATTAATCAGCCAATAAATTGTGTCAAAAATCAACTTGTTCAGTAATTTTCTGTGCAAACCAGATTAATCATCAGACATTAACTTCTGTGGGGGCACCTCGGAGGCTCGCATGTTAGAGTGTGGATCACGAATCAAGGCTTGAGTCCTTACCGCAGCGGCCAAGGCTCGATTCCAGCCCGAGCCCTTTGCTGCATGTCATCCCCTCTCTCTCCCCCGCCTTTCCTGTCTCTCGCTACCATCACTATCAAAATAAAACAAAATGCCAAAAATATAGGCTAATCTTTAAAAAAAACAAAACGTTAACTTCTGCCCTTACCCTAACCTAGGGTCACATCTGCATCCTAACCCTATTTATAAACTCTTCCTTTTAAAAAGCTCATCCACAAACGAAATGTCCTGTTTCTCAGCCTCGGGCTTCCAAACTGTCCTCTAGTACCCATCCTATTGATCCCGTCCGTCCTCTGTCCCTCCCCCAGCACTGCAGTTATTGCTGCATGTGTCCTGTCTCTCATCTCCACCGTTCTCTAGTGTAAAGCGAGTTGTAAAACACACTTGATTTGCTTTCTGTTATCTCACACTCTAAGGTGACAGGGTAACGTATAAATGTAATACCTTCAGTAAACATTTTCAGTAATGTGCTGCAGCTGCTTCATCAGCTACAGAGTCTCTGTAGAATTGATGAATATTAAAATGCCGGGTAAGGGAAAGCAAAAAAAAATGTCCCTGGTGGGTGGATTGAACACGGAGTGACAAGTGACAAAAGAGATTCTGCAGTTAGTCATTTGTGCTGTCAAGTCTCTAGAAACAAATTCAGATGTGTTTGCTTCTTCAGCCGGCATGTCCCTTTTCAATTTGTCTTGTGTCAGATTCCAGGGTATTGCCCCACGACTAAAGAGCTTTGCGGACAGCCAAGGTTAGTCCAGGAATGAAGGGCTGGGAGGCTCTGAGAAAGCCGGAGGATTAGAAAGGAAAGAGCCTTTCCCTGGTGCATCATGGTAAACTCCTTCAGTATGCCAAAAATGGTTTTGATAATGTTGTCATGGAAATAAGCCGCATCTATTTCCATGACAATGTTATCGTAAATTATATGCCTGCCATCTTAAGTGAACCAACCCAATAACAATTCAAAATGGCTGATTTGAATAAGAAGTCCAGTTTTATTCATTACACTTCTGTAGAGACAGCCATGAGTCAAAGGAGTGTGGCGGCAGAGAAAACACTCCGAGGTTCAGCCAAGGTCGCTCAATTCACTCAACCCACAATCAAAATATTGGCAGTAGGACAGAGGTTGCACAATTTTGTGCCTTTTCAAACATTTTGATTCGCTCGGCGTTTCATAGCCTTGGTGTTTTATAATTTATCAGCAAAATCGGGTAAAAAGGAAGGACGAATGAAAAAAAAAAATACTGGGGCCATTTCAAATAGTGGAATATAGAAATATGACACCACAGTTGGTTGAAACTGATCTTCTAAAACAGTATAGGACATGCAAGCAGCGAGAGTTACAGGCTACAAGAAAATGAATCCTCAAGTATCTAAAACATACAGTCTGGCTATGTGAGGGTAAAGCTGGAAATTTTAACAAATGTATATCAACATTTGTTAAAATTTCTTGATTCACAATTCTGACTATTTGTCCTCTGTTGTCCCTCTCTCTCACACAGATGCATGCAGCTCAAAGAGGAGGCACTGAGCAATATAGGCTCAAATGATCACTTGCACCAATCAGAGCAAAACCAGTTTAAACATTTTAACTAAGCTTGCTGATCAGTGCTTCTGTGTATTCCTCAAATTGTCCAATTCATGCAACAAGCAGCAACACTAAGTAGCAAATTGACATGATAAACAATGAGAGTGTAAAACACATTAGGGATACTCTAAATGGATCTACACATATTTTAAATGCGATCCTGCATAACAAATGTGATGTGTAGTTGCTCAGTGTTGTAATCCTAGGATGGTCAAGGTTTTTGAGGATCTTCTTGTATATTCAGTGGAGTTTTCCACATACATGAGGAAGATCTGGAGTCCAGTTTGATAACAGCAGCTCTATAGTATCAAAGGCCTTCACTGCAAAAAATCTCTCATTTAGTCTCATGTTCAGTGTTAAGGTCTTTCTTAAAACAACTGAAAAAAATCTAGCAGTGGGGTTACATAATTCCACTTGTTTCCAATGCAGTTTCACTTGGACAAATGTGTTGAAACAAGGCAGAATAAATCAGCCTACTGATATCAAAAAATAACACTTGATTCTAGAAAATTTGTGGAACAAGATGATTAACATTAGAAACACGTGGGATTATCTCATCCCACACTGTCAGATATTCTTTTCATTTGTTTAAGGAAAAACAAGATTTAAACAAGATGTTAGGATTGAGATTTTCTGTATTGTTTTCTGATGCGTGGCAAAACAGGGTGTTGTCGGTTATTATTTATCTCCTTACCTCTGTCCGTCCATTGAGGGGGTGCAGGTGTACTCTGGGGGGTAGTAGGGTGGCGGGGGAATGGGCGGGATAAACTCATCAAAGTCTAGCGTCTGGTGCAGGATGGTGCCGTGTGGCGTCATACAGTCAGCATTCAGGGCTCGTGCTCTGTGAGGCATGAACTGAAACACATAAAACTATTATCAGGCGCCTTGCACACACTCACACCTGACAGCTGCCCGGCACAATCAGTCCTCTCCTGGTGGTCACTGAGCAGCATGAGCACTTCAGCAGCGGTTTTTCAGAGAGCAGAGAGTGTTGCTCTTTCACTTTACCCAGCCTGATTCTCCAAGGTGGTGTAACTTTACTGCAGGGGCGTAGGTTTCACTTCAACATTGTGGAGGACATTTTGCCGGGGGTACTTAGATACCATTACATTCACCCACAGATTTAGATGTGTTTTCCTGCTGGTGTGCATGTGTTTGTTTGATGGTGTTGTTGTTTATTTATTTGAAATACTATAAGAAGATATATATGCTAACAGGATAAAATGAGCCAAAAACTGACCCAAAGTCACCAGTCAGCGAAAAGCCTCAAAGAGAGAATAATTAATTAATCCAGATTCAAATGCATTTATAACTATGGCATCACCCTCTCAAGAGTTCGAAAATCTATGGATAAATTAGATTTATAATGCGAATGAGAAATGAAAAATATACAATGGGCGGTGACATCCACCCTCTCCCTGATGTGTCAGTGCAACAGAGCACCCACAGTCAGTGGGTCACTCCACCAAGGAGTGCCAAGGAGTGACTCAGGTCTTCATTTGCCTCCCTCCACCACAGCATCAGCATCGTCACTGGCTAAGTGGGAGGAAGCTGAGAAGCGTCTTGGACCAAACACAGAATCTACCCAGGTCCCTCATGTCCTCTGTATCACTTAAATCACGAAGGAGGTGCTGAGCAAAACTTTTGTGAAGGCTGTTGCGAACTGAGTCATGATGTGCATATGTGCTGAATTATACGGTTATATATTTGTTGTTGTTGTTGTTGTTGTTGTTTTTATGTTTTCATAATTATGAACTGATTTCATTATTATCATCTGATCATTTTACTTTCTGAGTATGTTTCTGTAGAATTACAGCTCCTGTTGACTGAAACCTGACAGCGTGATTGCAGATATGGCAAATTTGCAGCATTCTCTCGTTTGAGCACGTCTTCTTCACATCCATGACACTTTACTGTCTAGTGAAGGATGTGGAAACTGAACCAGGTGTTGAAACTCATGAAGTGTTTGCACTTCGACTCTGATGTGTCTTATGTCTCAGTCTGATTATATCCACCTTTGACTGCTGTTGATGTTACAATTTCAGACAAAATCGACCACCAAACGTGAGGTCCAGGACAAGAGCAAAGCCCAGACTTCTGGCTCAAGTATCTGCTCTGTTGTGATTATTCCCTTTCCCTCTCTCCCTTCAAGGTCCACAAAACTTATAACACAGCTCGTAAAATGTGTGTAAGGGCTACTGGTGTGCAATATTAAAACTTTATTTCCTGCAACTTCATTTCATGTTTGGTAACAGGTTGGCAGTGTTGCTGTGTCTTTCCAGGCACTGTCTGTTTAGAAACATGAATGATTATACTGGGAGACCAGTGTTGGTGAGAGGAACAAAGGCAGCTTGGCCATGCTAATTTCCCCCATGGCTGGAAACATTTAGCTTTTAGACACAGATTCATTGTTGCACATAAAATAAATAGAGGGTTATTCTAAGGCCATTTTACCTCAAGTAGGAAAAATCTAGTGGGACGCTGTGCTGTGCCTCAAATCCAGCATATCTTTGAAATGCAGAAATATACCGAGAGATGCTGTGTGGCGAATGACCTTCACTGTGTGGGTTGACATTTACTTACATTGATCACGATGATTGGCCCAAAAACTCCAAAAAACACAACTCTGCATTATGCGGGAAAAGAGAACGAGCGCGACATCATTACCGAGCTATGTGTGTTTATCTTTCTTGATGGTCGTGATCTTCCCTCTGTAAATAAACACTAGAAAACGCTTCAGAGCTGTTCCCACCGCAGGGTGGTCACTGCAAGAAAAACAAAGTCGAGCGTTGTTGTTCTCCGTCCCTCCATCACACTCACCATCTGCAGCACATCGGTTGAGACCATCTGCATACAGCACATGGCAGTGGCTAAAGCACACACGATGGTGGAGATGACATTGAGGGCACACACACTGAAGAGTAGCTCCTAAAGGAGAGGGGGGGGAGAGGAGGAGACTGTTAGAGGGATTCGGCGATGAACAAAAGAAGGGAGACGAAAATGAAAGATACAAAAGAAAGCGTGAAAAAAATGGAAGGAAAAAGGAAAAAATAGGGAGAATGGATACAAACTAGTGGTGAGAGGAGGAGAGGAAAGAGGAGAAAGGAAATGCAAGACGTTTTGACATTATGAACAGAAAAAAAAAAAGATGAGGGATGTAAGCAATTATTTTATCCGGGCTACAATAAAGAGAGCAAAGAAAGGAAGAGAAGGAGGAAACAAAGAAAGGAGTGAAGGTGACACAAACAGCGATGATGTCATCAGTAAGGTAACCAGGTTAAAAAAAGCACAGCAGGGTAGCACTGCAGAGGGAGACTCTCATATGTGGCTGCTTCAGTGAGAGGATCATACAACCAAATCTGATCTCTGTGAGGCTCAAATAGGAAGTGTTGGCATTTCGGTAACATTTCTAAATCCAATTTTAGGATTACTCAGTAAACCTGCCGACACACTGATAAAAATGTGACAGCGTAACATGTCTATTCACATGAAAGCAAAAAAAAAAAAAAAATGTGTATATGAACAGGTATGCCATTATCACTGTGAAGGAAGAACAACCTCATAAACCTCCAAGGTTAAGCACAAATATTGCTACACAGCATCATACTGTAGCGAAGCACTTAACCACAAGGACGAAAACAGTATTGAATTTGTCAGCAAAAATAATTGCGCATGCCGGTGAAATACTAGCTCAGTGCTCAGAATCAGGGAAATAGACTGCACTGCAATTATGCTGCTGTTTTTGTTATTCGCCCACAAAGGTGGACATAATCATCTTCCTGAGCTCCAATTTTTAAATGATTCAAAGTTTATATCTGTTACGGAATGACCTATTACAAAGGGGCTAGATGTATTAATTTTCTGGGCCAGTGAAGAGCATCACAGGAAGGGTAGTACTAACTGTCTAGGAACTGATTCATGAGGTAGCAGCTATCCGGCATGCAGGACATGTCGCGAGGAGGATATTAACTTGTATGGCCATCTCAAGATGAGCAAAACAAGATATCATTAATACACTAACAGTGTGGAGATCGAAGCAATCTAATGCAGGATTCTGAACAGTTCCCGCACATATTTAAAATATAGATCACAGAAAATGGTATATGGTGTTGTTTCACCATCTGTTCACATTTTTAATGACACACAATACACAACAGCGCCATTGTCACACTGCATTCATTATTCACTTAAACAATAGGCCCTTTTCACAGCAGCATTTTTGACATGAAATAGCAGGTAAACACAGGCGTTACTAATGACATTAATGAGGTTTCAGCTCCATTCAGGCCTAACAGCGCCGGGGTCTTGCTGCTGTACAACCTAGTTCATTGCAAAATCTCTGCTAAACTTTAATAGAGCGGCACCTTAATAAATGTCATCGGTGACACCCGTGTTTACCCTGCATTTTCATGCTAAAATGGCTGCTGTGAAAAAGGTCTATCGGTAAAAGTGTGTCAGCGTGACAAGGCAAGGCACAAGAAGGAAGAAAATGACGACAGGAATTAGAAAATGTTTGTACATGGCAGAGACACTGACTTTTGATGTTCCAATTCAATGTCTCACAATAAAAATAACTTAAAATGGTGTGCCCCAGTAGCTCACCTGGTAGAGTGCGTAACACAGACTGATAAAGCTAGTCCTTATAGCAGAGGCCTGGGTTTGATTCTGGCCCGCTGCATGGCATACTCTCTCTCTGTGCCCTGTTATCCAGTCCCTCTCTACTGTCACTGTCCTGTAAAGTAGCAGTGAAGTAGCAAAAACTAAACTAAATCGCCTCAAAAACTCACCAACTCCAGCAAGTCATGTAAGTCATGTAGGCACCATCCTCTTTTCAGCCCTGCTACAATGACTGTGGCACCTACTCCCTCCTTTTTTTTTCTTAAGGACACCAACAGAATGAAGTGTGCCACACATAATCCCTCAACCAGCTTGTCACACAGACTCATAACAGAGTTCACAACACAAGTAACCCACTGACATTGAAAAAGCACATGTATCACAGCTCTGATAATCCCTGTGAAGGACAGCCATCCTCAACTCTTGGATCAAGTTGTGTCATTAAGTGCTTTGGAGCCAGTGCCCCCATGCACTACCCTCCACTGCAGGCATCTCGTCTGGAGAGACAGCTTGAATCACACTCTTCACCTTGTAGTGCCCTCCTCACTCAGTATTTCATGGTATTCACTGTTTACCCCGAGGCTCCTGAGCAAACACAAACTACACACATGGCCTTACAGAGCCTTACTTCCCTTCCGCACCGGCCCAAAATGCCACAGGCCCAGAGCGGCAAAGGACAGCCGCTCCTCCAGTTTCTACAGAGAACAGGGACAGCACCTGGCAGAGGCCCAAGCAGTTCCCTGATAAACCTCCCTAGCAGGCTCAAGGAGGTCAGTCCAGTCTGGTGGCCGAGCTCGTGGCAGGTTTTCCAACTTCCCGTGACAGGAGACAGCAGATGCTGCAGCTTGGTGATGCCACAATCTTGAGAAGCATTGCCTTAGGGTAGCTGAATGCACTGAAAAAATGTAAATGCTGGGCTGTGGAAATGAGGCTCCTCCCGTGTGCACAGTCCCAGTCCTGACCCCCCTGACACACACACACACACACACACACACACACACACACACACCTCAGCAAACACCAGGCCCTCAGGACAGATGTATGGACTCATGAGGGACCAGCAGTGATCGTTTCTTTTTACTTAATGAGTAAAAGCTGGTGGTCCAGCCATGTAGCTCTCCCTTTACGCCGATCAGTGCAGTTTTAAAAATGCCAGAATGGAGCCAGGAGATCATAATTCTATTTAGTGTCATGAAAATATATTCAGCAGAATCTGAGATACTGTGCATGACGTACAGATGTACAGACAAATGCACAAACGCCCTGCTTAGGCCTGACTGGATTTGAGGAATGGCATGCATCACTCCCTGAAGTTTTGTCAAAATTCAATCACCAGCCTCTCAGATGTTGACGTGCTGGTTAATGGACGGAAGAACAAATGATGCTTTGTCCCTCCCCAAAGCTAGAAAACAGCCACCCTCTGCTCCAGGTTGATCAAAGCCCCGATTACCCTCACAGACAGGCGGACAAAGGAAAGCAGAATGCTGCCAACGATGCCCCGACCAAAATAAGTCCATGTTTCTTCTGAGTCTCTACTAGAAAACTGTTATAGGGTTTTAGTACAGCCAGGCAACCCCACCGAGATGAAGCCCATAAGTTCTTCACTATCAGCACCCTCCCCCAGTGTGGGGGCTGAGAGGGGAGTTGCTTTCACGTAGACAGACTAGGAGACTGCTAATTGTCCTAGATACCTCCTCCTAGCTCCTAGTTCTCATCTCAGGTAGACTACAGCCCGAGCAATGTACGTGAGACCAGGCTCTCACCACTGCAGATCACGTGGTAACAGTGAAGAACAATGATGATGAATATCAATGTGCCTTTTTCAGGAAAGAAAGGCCCCATGTGCTCCGTTTTATGTCTCACGAAGCTGAACCTGAATTTGAAATCAAGTTAAATTCAATAATAATCGCCTTAAAATGGGTGCCCTTCAAGTGCAGTTTCTACTGGCACTAATCTCACACGTTGCCATTCATTCACTGGTTCACTTCAAAGTTTAATGAAAAAAAATATATCCAAAACATCCAAATACATACTATCAATTCAGATGGGCACACGTCTTTAATGTCTTTATAGCTCCTTTGAGCAGTCCACAAAGCAGAGACGTTTTCATCCTCTTTTTAAGATGTGTTTGATGTCTTTGGGATCTGTTTGATGTTTTCGTGAAAAACATACTCCACACAAGAGACCTGTGTCCTTATTCACACTCTTTCATTATTCATTTTTCTTTGCATTTGCATCTGCAGTCCTGTTGCATCATCTAGTCTAGTGCATGAAATGTAAAAAAAAAAAGAGAGAGAAAAAAAACTCAGCATCGACTGCCTGTGTGGTCTGTGAAAATGGAATAGATCGAGAGGGTGGCATGAATGATTTTATTCATGATTTCAAAGGAGGGACAAATTGTGATGAAAATTACAGTCCAAAAGCCTTAGCCTTTGAATAACAACTCATAACAAATGTATATATAAACAAGTTCAGCTTGCAACTGAAATTTTGAAAGTCAAGCAGCAGCAGGGCATCTAGAACCCAGACAAAACATGTTTTGTTGTTACGTTATTCTGAAAACAGTGCGAGCACATGAACAATGCAAATCGATCTCTTTGGTGATATATGGAATGTTTCACAGAAATGTATTTTCATATTGCCTACACATGGATGTAATATTAACATAGGAGCCACAGTCGATCAATACTGCATCTACCCTGCATAGTTTGTGCAGCTTTGACTTTTATTCTCGCATAAAAGCGGAAAATTAAAACTGAGCATACAATACACGAGAGGTCATCAATTTTGGTAATCAAGGCTCTGTGTCTGACAGGCTCTTGTTCCTCCCTGGGAGTTAATGAGCTGCACTTGATTGCACATACACATAGACCAAGGCCACATTCAGACTGGGGTGCACACTGCATGCAGTGCAACATGAAACTCTATAGCATGCGCAGTATGATTTTTTTAGGCCTGGTGCGGCCATTGTGGACCAGAATTGACCAGGACTTGCTCATCGCTCTCAACTGTGTCACTCCTTGTGCCTTGAAAAAAAAGTGAAGAAGTTTCCAATCAGTTAATGTCGAGTGGCAAACATAATAACAAAAGCAGCTCTTATGATCGCTTATGATCATCCTCACTCTTCTCTGTTGCGGTGATGCATCTGGCTTGCAGATGCGAGAAGGTGGATGATTTCCCTGATGACTTGTGTATAATGACATAATAAATCCTGTCAGACTAACAAATGTAATAATACCTCTAAGGAAACTGTTAAACGTGCCCGCTCACTGGATATTTAACCTCCAAATAATACCTTGCCCCAAGCCACTCATAGGTTAGCGAGATACGCTGCCTTTGCACAGCCAAGGTTACACAACCGACTCTTCACAGGAAATCACAAATTAACTCAATACTCCTTCACACCCATTACTCACAGCCGACGGCAATAAAGGGGGAAGAAAAAAAAGGTATGGAAATTCACTGCGCCTGAAAAGAGTGAACTAAAATATAAAGCAGTGCAATGTGGATGGTGATGATTGCTACCACAAAAAAAAAAAAAAAAAATACACAG
>OMLB01034221.1:8824-34481 GCA_900302555.1 Myripristis jacobus | reverse complement strand
TTGTCAACCAAAAAAAAAAAAAAAAAAAAGTGAAGGGAGCGAAGTAGCAACTAGCTTTGGACTACAGGCGAGTAGATGTCATAATGCGCTGCTTTTGACTTATTATTCCCCACTCGCCATATGCTCTGCAGTTTAGTGCCGGAGGAACTATATGGCAGCTGCATCATGAGTTCATTAGGATCCAACGACAGCCTAACAGCTATCTGAAACAGCAGTGGACTCTGGGGACGTGGATATGACACCTTCTCTTTAACATTAGACATAATTCAATGCATCTGACTTCCTTGGCACTTAATAAAGTTTTATAGTACCCATTGCCATATCTCTTTAATGAGCTATGAGCACAGTGACAAATGTGCTTGATCTTTCCTCTTTTCATAATCATGCTTCATCATAAGATGTCTTTTATTTGGTTATCGATGTTTTATAATCAATCAGGGACATGAAATGAATGCATTTGATTGCCGTAATCCAATAAAGGCACAGTAGGATATGCCGTATATCATTGCGGCAGACACAGTGAGACAAGATAAGCTACGGAGATCATGCACTAGCAAACTACAGCCAACCCAGGGTAGATACACGCCGCATACTAAGAGGTCTTTCTCTTAGGAAAAGACAAATGCTATTGCCAGTCTCCACTTCCTAACCAATTAATCTGAGCCTGCACACTTGCTCTGCTCTTGCATTTTACCTTGTCAGACAGCGTATCAGAGAAAAAACAAAACTATATGGACATCGGTTGAGATTTTCACTGATGATTTTCCCTGTTTAAAGAAATTATTATTTTGGTTGATTATTGACGACAAATCAAATCTGTACCATTAAAAACCAAAAAATCAAATCAAAAAATTTTATGTATTTTCTGTAGCTTATAAAAATTAAGAGTAGAAATCTTGAGAGACAAAGTTTGCAGATGTAAATCAAGTTATATCAGTTCCAAATGTCAGATTTTCACAAAAAGATAATAATTTCATTAATGCCCCTTCTATGCATTTTAGTCAATTGTCAGCTAAAACGACCAATTAGCACTGTATCTACTAATTTGTGCAAAAACTAACAGGATGGTTATGTCTAAACCAGAAATGAGCTCTCTGTTGCTCCCATGTTGTTTGATTGGACCAATAATGGGCGGTTTGCCTCTTCTTGAAACTAATGTTAGGCACACTGAGTCTGATGGTGTTACATGAATTACTTCGGAAGTTATATGTCTTTTGATGAGAGGCCACACATCCCTTTGAGCATTAAACATGAAAAAGTTGACAGCTCTTCCTTGTCCCATGACCAATCTTTCCCCTACGTTTTGAGCAAATCCATTCAGCATTTTTTTAGATACCTTGCTGAAACATAGAATGGGGCAAAAAAAAACAAAACACGTCATCCATCCAGCTCTTACACATTAACACATAAAATCCCCTTGCTCAATTGATCGAAAAACACTTTCTTCCCATTTTTAGTCATTTATTTTGGTTACAACATGATTTTACTGAGGCTTTGGGGGATTTTTTTGTTTCATTTTGTAAGGGAAATACTAATCCTGTCACCGAGCACCACTGCACAAACATGTGCTCGCTGCCACCCACCTTGAGGCGCAGGCGTATGGTGTTGCAGTCCCTCAGTGGATTCAGTTTCAGTGTTTCTCCCAGGTTGTTGCAGCTCGAGCTCTGCTGCTGCAGCTCACAGCACACACACACTCCATCGCTGTCAAACTTGAGCTGGGGGAGAGGAGGGGAGAACGCACATCCACACTCATGCATGCACGCCACATACACAAAAACACACACACACACAGACACACACAAGCACACACACACAGACACACACATACACACACACAAATCAGACCTGGGCCTCTAGCTTTGTCTTCGTGTTTTTCCTGAAAGACAATGCAGTGGAGCATATGTCTACTCTTGACATCGCACATAATTTAAATGCAAGCAGAGACAATGTCCAAACATAAAGGGGTGGTGTGTCTTTCCATATAGGGAATGAAAAAGGCAGTAGCACATATGGCCGATCAAAAGCGTGCGGGAGATGCTGTGAGGCGCTACCGAGGGAGGGATAGAGGTAGAGGTATCCTCTACTATGTGACCCAGATTGAGAGAAAGCAGGACGTGAACCCAACAAGTATGGGTTAATTACATTGGGGAGAGGAGACGAGGAACATTAATATTTCAGTCACGACTAGGGGAGGGTCTCTGGGGAAGCACGTAAAGCAGCAAAGTTGATCTACTTGGCTGATCTCACTTGTGTCAAGAAAGTCGATATGATGCTGAAAAGCTGCTTCTAATGTGTAAGTGATAGGTCTGGGTGCTGCACGGAGAAAAAGGGGGGTTCTTTGGGAAAGAGAGGTATGCTCTGCACTCTCTTTGGTTTAAAAAAAGTCACCTTATCTCTAATTTTGACTAGGATGGTTATAGCAAACTAGGATGGTGATAATCACTCACTCAAAGGGGTGTGAATCTTCAATTTGATTCCAAAGTTTATAAACTGCGATTCAAATCAGTGATTAGATTAACCAAAATTGTGTATCCACAAGTATATCCAGAACATGTGTAATTATTTAAGACTATTTACTTATTGTTCTACTTACTTATCATACTTGAACTTACTTATTATAGGTCAATTCGGTTGACTTGGCAGAATTTATAATTGATGCATTGATGCAGTGATTAAATAATTACACTAATATTCACAGTCCATTAGTTCAGCTCACTTCTGCTGCTGACTCAGTGCTACAGCCTGTCCAAAACAGCAGTATTGCCTGTCAGCCTGTCATGTGCCTTGACACATGCACATGCAGACAGACACATGCACCCTGGAAACCCACATGTGAACATGCATTTAATAAACGGACAAAAACACATAAATAGCTGATATGGACTGTGGCAGCTGCTCTGAAAAAGCAGCAGCGGCTAGTACATTAAACATGTACCCTAAATGAAAGAAAACCAGATTTTCTAGGGAGGGAAGATACGTCGAGAGCTTGATTTGGTCTTGAGTTCACAGAGAATTACAATCAAAACAAAATTATAAATAGGCATGACGAGTGTGCAGAATTTGCATGCAGAGCCGTCCGAGAGTGAACTGACAGATGACACACTGTCCTTTGACACAAACATTGCTGTGACACGGAGAGAATAAAGGCTGCATTAAATAAATAAATAAATAAATAACTAAAACTGACAAATGGAGCCGGCGAGCTCTGTCTCCAGATGGAGGATGAATATGTTTTTCTTAATATTTAAAGCATGAGCTCCAGTGGGTAATCATTCAGACAGCAGTGAGCCCTAATATTAATACCACTGTCGCAGAGTGGCGGGATATGCATTTGATCTAAAAGATGGAGGGACACTGTACTAGAGAGGAAAAATTTTGCACAGGATAGGGTCAGCGGTGCCTCAGGCTGATCATTTTGCGAACAACTTCATCAGGAAATCTATTCCCATTAAATCCAATCAACATCCTGCACAATGTATTTCCAATAGTTGAGATCAGCATGGATTGAATTGCAGGCCATTACAGAAGTTCTTCATCAGAGGTGCCCTCCAGGCACGGGGGGAGAATATAGGATAAGGACATGACATGTAGCACGACAAGAGAAGAAAAAGGGAATACCACTCAATTTAAGAATTCAGTTATGGGTTTTTTTTCTTTGTCGCATTGGTCCAAGTTGGAAACTAGAGAAAAAAAAAGAATAAATGTTGGATCTACTCCATAAACAATTGGATGTTGTTTGTTTTGTCTTCTATATAAAACTGAGTGATGTATTATACTGATGCCAACAATTAAAAACCAGGGGATGTAATGTTCTGCCCACAAAATCATCAGATACTGGCACGTTCAACTTTTCCAGCTTTCATATTTTATTTTGAATCATCTGTCCTGAATCACCGAATAAGAATGTTTCAAGAAATTTAGTGCCATTCCCTTCCAAGTGGTTTGAAGTTGATTGCATATTAAGGTTACACTGTAAAAATGTCCATCTTAAGTCATTTAATGTTGGATTGAGTCTGAGCAGAGCCCCTCTTTTTTCTCTTTTTGTAAACATGTATATGATCAAACATGCTTGATGAGGACATTGTTAAAATTTGATTTTGTTTAGGTTGTTACATTTAAAGTTGCTGCATTTTTTTGGAGCAATTCTGGACTAACTCCAGTCAACACGATGCAGCTAGGCTTGGTCCTGATTGGCTCCCATCACATAATAATTGGTAAAATTCCATAATATATCTCTAATAGCTGAGATCAAAATGGAGGCAGGCCATTACAGAAGTCCTTCATCAGAGGTGCCCTCCAGGCACTGGGGAGGACATAGGATAAAGACATAACACACAGTAAGACAAGAGAATAAATGATAGAGAAGTCAAAGGGAATACCACTCAAGCTAAAGACTCAGTTGTGGGGTTTTCAGCTGACACATCCTGAAACGCCTCGCTGCACTTCATTTGAATTATTAGAGCTGGTGTGGTCAGCTCGCCAACATTACTATACTCAAATTCACTCAATATTAACCCTTGTAACTGCGATGAAAAACGCTCCTCTCATCCTGACCCATATTGTGTCTGAAATCGCAAAATCATGACAACAGAGCTATATGTGAACTTCAAAATCTTTGTTTTGAAGTGAAAAATGTAAATAGAATGACTTCATAGCGCTAATACAATAATCCACCTTGTTTCAGGGTTTTTAATTTGTTTCTCAAAGACTCAATAAGTTTGATGGCCATGAAGGCGTTTGGACACTCAGATGGATTTTGTTTTGGCAGAGCGGAGGTTAAAGTTGGAGAGGGAATGGGTAGAGAGGGTTGAGGTCCTGGCGGTCTCACCAGCTGACAGTCTTCCAGGGAGTTGACCAGCTGAGCGTTCTGGCAGGACAGGATGGAGCCGGCCAGGTTGAGCATCACACACACAGCTGACAGCAGCATGAAGAATGTGATCTGTGACGCAGGAAGTGGAGAGAGAGAGAGAGAGAGAGAAACGGAGAAACAAAGAAGCAACGTCAACCACAGTATCAAAGTTGCATTCGTGCATATCATTACTATACCCCACCATTACCAACTTCACACCAACTTTGTTGACGTTTTTACCGTGTTGCTAAAGTGCCTCACTGATAACACACACACACTCACAGATGGATGTCACAAGATCACAAGAGAAGAAGAAGCCAGCACTGACATCAAGAGGAATCAATAACCTGTTACTTTTCAAACCACCCAGGCTCGAAGGTGAATGAAATCATAATCATGGCTGAGCTTTTTACCGATCAGCACAAGAAACAACAAAAAGGCTCACATTCATAGGAAAATTACTCACTCTGTGTAACTTATTTTATATTTCAGCTGTAGTTACTCAACAATGTCTTTGAAATTATTGCAGTCCCCAAGTGGCTGACATCATTATCAGAAAAACAGATTGATGACCAGCACTTATTTTTATTTTATTTTGCCTTTTTTTGGCCAGGAAAGTCCCATAAAGATACAAGATCCCTTCTTCCAGGGAATCCTAGTCAAAACATGTGCACAAAAACCAATGTCTAACACAAGGCTTATCTTTGTCAAGGCCTGCATGCTGACAGAGCTGACGGCTTCGGTCTCTGGGGTGATGCAATGTGCTTTCAGCCCAAATATTCCCTCAGCTCCCCTTTTCCTCTGGGTAAAGTCCTCTCTTTATTTCTGAGCCGACTGTCCCAAGATATCATTCCCCTTAGCAGAAATATAGATACCGTTTCAGGTGCTTTAAATTACTTTTCAAGTGCAGCAGGCAGGGCATTAAAACTGACAGTGGACAACGAGCATTCCCTCTCCGCCGGATTGCAAGGCAGGCCCTGGAGTTGTATATCAATACCGACTCTGTCTTTCGCAGCTCTTGGCTTTATTGAGACATAATGAATGCGTCTGGGAGGAGGAAAGTTGAACCATGCTCATATGTTTCTTTTTCTCAAAAAATACTTGGTAAGTACAGGGGTTTGTCCTGACCAACAGACATTAAAAGCGCGGTTTATGTGACTAATCTGTTTAACCCGATCATTACAATGTGTTAGATAAAAACAAAGGAACATTAGGCGGAGGACACTGAGGGCACGAGCAGGAGGAGCCTTCACTGATATAAAGGTTTTTCGAGCATGCACACCCAGATGGAGAGGAGGAGAGAGGGATGAGGGGGCGGAGTAGGGAAGGAGCTGGAGGTGGGATGTAATAAACAGATGGAGCGATAAGTTTAAGTGCTTTTCACCATGGCAGAAAATTGAAAGATTGAGGCCGATGGGTGGGCTTGAGGAGAGCCCCATTGGAGGGCAACGAGGAAAGCCAGAGAGGGAAAGACAAAGAAGAGGAGGAAATGGATGAGAAAGAGGAAAAAGAGGCACAGACAGTCATAAACAGACAGTGACAGAAACGGGCAGAAACAGTGACAGGCAGCCAGAGAGACAGACTCCCTCCAGTGCCACGCTACATTTGTCACAGTGACGTGTAGACCCGATTAATTAGCACTTATGTGATCTCAGCTCTCTGCTTCCCTCGTTGATCAGTTGCATTATTAGAAGACAGTAACACTGCCTTACTTGGCTTACAATCAACATTAGCACAAATTTGTAGCTTAAAGCTGCACTGGGCAACTACTAAATGTATGACATATATGATCACAGATAGTCAAAGTCCATTGCCAGATCAGGCCCGTGGCACAATTACATCCTGCCCACGGGATCACTTTTGATTTTCTATTAATGCTGGCCCTGTTACACATTGCCCACCGTAGAGATACTACAAACCCCAACATGCACTGCAGCGTTCTGCACCATCAGCACCACAAAACACCTGCATGCTCCCTCCTCACCCAAAATCCCCCCACCCTCCCATCAGCAGCCCAGCAGATCGCTTGCATCAAGACAATTAGCTAGGTGGCTAGCTCATTAGCAAGCCAGCCAAAAGCAATATCAAAACAAAAAATGAAAAACAGGTTTATTCAAGCCTGTTAAGAGGCTGTTTTTGTAATCAAAAGTCCACCTGCCTATATTTCAGTGTTTGACTTTTGAAATACTTTGGCACATTTTGGTCCTATTACTCATGCGGTTTAAAATGAAAACATAATTTTGATTTCTAGTCGGATGTGTGTGCCAGTGATGACTGTAGATTGCTCTTCAGCAAAATATAAGCTATCTTGTTATTTTCAGTTCCATGTGGCAAAACTATTTGTCATGTCGAAATGATTCAGGGTTTCAGATTCAGGAAATGATGCCAGGAAAAAGGAATGATGCAGTGGGCTCTTCATGTAATTTTCCACTCTAATCAGTTTGGTTTTAGATATCTTCGTTTTGTTTTGGAGAAGGACATTTTGGGGGAGGAATGTTTCATGTAGAGCTACTTGTATATGAATCATTATTTTTATATAGCACATATTTTGATCAAAAGAATGACTACTTTGGTTCAATAGCATAATAAAGATCCTGTTTGGCCCTCAAATTGTTTTTTTTTTCTTCAGTATGCCCCCTTTAGTGATTGAGTTTGACATACCTACAGTTTATCATGTAAACCGTAAGATAAGCTGAATAAATAGGATGGATTTTTAGGGATTAAACTGGCCAACACTATATGATGTAGTAAGACCTACAACATTAAAATGCTCCTTGCAGGTCAATGCATGAGTAGTTTACTGCTATTCACAATGACTACTTATACTGATACTTGGGTACAATTTACTGTGGCTAAGTTTACTTAAGTTTAATCATGAACTGAAGTATTTTTCCACTGGAGTGCCTTTTCTGCCAACGCCTACACCACAGAGTGCATTTGCAATACAGAAAAGCGTTTCATGCATCTTCCCTAACTGACAATACAACAATGAGCTTTATTATGAAATACTGAGCACATGTTGATTTATGGTAACAAAAGTGTGATTTAACTACGTGTATACGGATATATGCTTTATATAGCCATACATCACTGTCTTGTGTGTCATGTGATGATGTGCCACCAAGTGAATTTGACTTTTGAATACAGGATTACGAGAGCGGTGTGAAAATTGGCAGCTAAAGTGTGAAGGTTAATTAGTGCTACAGTGTCATAACAATACAAGTGTTAGATCCTTTTCTTAATTGACGACTGCAGACTCATGGAAAGTGATTTTCTGTAAAGTTTGGTAGCAGTTTTGGTGGATACTGAGGACGCAAGTCTCTGCCTGACTGGTGTGAACCTGCCTCTCGAGGGCCAGGACGCTGTGGTGTTTTCACTGCTCATCTGACAGAGAAGGGCCAATTTGCATTTCTGAAAAATGTTTCTCTTGATTTATGGTGACAGATGTTTTTGATGCTTAACTGATGAAAACAGACCCATGATGATTACATGGACAAGATATAATTGAGATTCACGAAAATCAAGAAGCATGAAATATTGCTGAGGAAGGGATGTCTCGACACATAAAAAATATTCAAATGGGTTTCTACTGCCAACCTGGATTTGTTTGTTTGGATGCAATATATTTTCATCACACCTGAATGCACTTCAATAATATTATGTAAATCAATCTGATATTGCAAAAGAATGCCACTGATCCCATACTGCAGTGCCTTGAGAGTGGGGAGTGAGACAGGAGTGAGAGAGGTGCGTGCGTGTGTGTGTGCGTGCGTGTGTGTGTGTGTGTGTGTGTGTGTGTGCCTCACAAGTATGCCCTTCACTACCCTAAACTGGAAAAATCTGGACTGTCTGCAGTGTTATTAATTGCCAAATGTATCACTCATAGTGAACGCTATGAGTCTACACACTGATCAGACACAATGCCACAGAACTAAACAGCAAGCTGGAAGAAAAAATATTAGTTTGCATGAGAGCGCAGTATTGTTAAACTTAAGGCTTGAATGATGCCATGACAATAACTATAATGGTGAAAAGTAAGTAATGCAGAAACAAAGCCTGTGAAAGGTCTTTCCCATCACGGCAGCCATAAATTGTATTTTAATGAAACTTCTCTGGGTTTGTCTCGCTGCCAGCTGAGCACAGCCAGTCAAACACAATGCTTCATCCTTAAACAATAACCAGCTACAACTCCGAGTGGAGAGAAAAAAAATCTCTTAGCTCCAACGGTTGTTAGAGTGATACGCCATAAAATTATGCAGCTACATTCAACCTTTTGTTGTGTGCATTTGCATAACTGTTGCAGAAATCTGTGTAAGATCTTACAATTACCCTTTATCATAATCAACAGCTATAATAAAAAGCATACAACCATGAGCCAACAAAGCCGGTGGCACCAACTTTATTGGTTCTGAATTATTACTCGGGCTGGTTCAGACACATGAATCAAATCTCATTTTTATTCAACAATGGTGACCTCAAGGGGTGGGGGGCTCGATGAACACAGTTTTCTTTGCTACTATCCACTCTAACCCAGCCCATATATCTGGGATTAAATTAAAGCAAGCACAATGCATCAACATTAAAGTCTCTGATTTACCCTTCATTGGCTCAAACATCAAACGTCAAAATTGCTTCAACCCACTCATTTCCTCAGCTCTGACAGCCTTCTGGAAAACACTCGAAATACACAAATCACAACTGACCCCTTGCATGTACTCCCCTCGCTGGCACAGCCCGCACTCTCAGCGCAACAAAACCTCCCCTTCGCTTCAAACACATGGACACAAAAAGGAATCGCAGATCTCCACCTTCTACTTCAAGACAACTCATTTATCTCATTTAAAGACCTGGTTCAGAGGTACGGGGTCAGGGGCAAACTTTCTCCAATGGCCTACCAATTAAATCAATCGTTAAAAATAAAACCAACACAATAAATAATCCACTCCAACCACCCCAACAAAAGATCATGAAATATTCAACACCCACCAAAATTCTTTCAAAGCTATATAAATTAATCTCCAGTAGCATAATAATATAGATAACAACATCCACCTGCCAAATGCAAAATGGAAAAGAGATTTATCTTTCCCCTCTGACACCAGACTCTGGACACAGGTCTGCAGAAATTCATTTCAAATGACAAAAAATACAAATCCACGCCTAATCAGTATAAAATCCTCCACAGAACACACATCACTCAAAAAAAAAATGCATTAAAGGGTCTCTCCAACAGAGATAAATGTTCACAGTGCACTCTGGGCAGACCTCCGCTCCTTATTTTAACTTCAACCAAACACTTTTGATTAAAGATAACACAGAAGCCCTCCTCAAGCTCGCATTGCAGCGCTCTCCTCTGCCCCCTCATTATACATATTTGGAGATTTATCCTCAGCTGAACTTCAACCAAAACACACAAAACCCACACTTGTCACCCTAGCCAACATGAAGGTCATCCTTATAAACTAGAACACCAAACAAACAATAAACATACATCACTGGTTAAATCCTCTCACAGAATACATATTAATGAAAAAAAACAACTGCCTCTCTAAGAAAGCAAATGTCACAGTCCTGGACTCCAGTTACCACAAATCTCAAACTTAATTTCGATTTTGCCTGTTAGCAAATGCCACTGAGCCATTAAACCATCCACATCTCCATACTTAGATTTAGAAATACGTACACACACAATCATAAAAGTCACACTCAGCATTCACCTTTTTTTAATTATTATTACTTTGGTGTAAAATGTGTTACTATATTATTATTTCAATATTATTACTATCCATCATTATGACAGCTATTACTACAAATTTATATACACACATGTATTATCTGTGATGATGATGATGATTAGTGTTACTATTGTTGTTATCATTTGTCATTATCGTTACTATAGAAATGCCCTGTGAACTCAACACACTGCAACTTAAGAAAACACATGCAAATAGACAAAACACAAGTAAATTAAGACATCTTCATTAATCTGACAATACATGTGCAGCTTTTAGAGAGTTCCTTGCAAATTCAGACAAAAAAACATCACAACAGGCGCAGCATGCAGAAAACGCTGGTGGTGCCTGTCCCACTGTCACTGTCTATGGGAGACTCGTGCGTGTGTGTGTGTGTGTGTGTATACAGACAGACATCTGCACATCCAGTTTTTGCTGTACCTCTGGTTTTGCCTCTTTTTTATTATATACCCACCAGTTTGAACTCATCTTGTATTCCTGAGTTTGTTTTTGTCTCTTTTGTGTTTGTTGTTTGTCTTTGTCTTATTTCATATAATCTCTTATGGCTGTTTATGTGTGCCTGTACTGTCCTCACTTATTTTGGCAAGAAGTCCAACAATAAATCCCTTTAATATCCAACTGGCCCCCTATAGGCCGACATGCCCTGTATGTCGCCCCAGTGTCCCATGCCTTCAGTGTGCGGAGCTGATTGTCATGCCTGGCCCCACACCAATGCCTTCTCATTACCATGTAGGATCACATAGCGCCATTTAACAGCTAGTCATTAATTACTGCTGCGCTGCCCTGTGCATGCCAAAGAAGAACACACACACACATAGGCACGCACACACTCACGTACACTCACACATGCACAAAGCGACGCGTACGCCACTCAGTTGCTGTAGCAAGCGGGGCAGATTTACACTGCATGTCATCATCACAGTTTAACACTCGCCATGGAGGACAATACACCACGATACCCGAACCATTAATCTCCATGAAACACACTCATAGATTACAATGGAAGACCCGTGGTTCAGGTGGATCACTGCTATTCTCCATAATAGTCGGCGAGGTGAAAATCATTTGGCTTGGGCTTTTCCACGTCCTATGCTTCATCCAGCTAAATTATTTCTTGACGCCACCCAGAAATGTTTTGAATGGGCCATCAGGCAGGGATTGTGCGAGAGAGTTACACTATGAATGTTTAGCTTGGCAGCCAACATCTAATGGGCTTTCGATGGGTTTAACAAGTCTCAGAAAGCCTCTCTGTAAAATAATCTTAAAATAACTCACAGTAACACAATATATCATTCGATTATGTTTGCAGCATGCCTTCAGTATTTTGTCTTTTTCGGAAAACACAAGGCTCGATGGCAACGTGACAAAAAGAACTTCTAAACAGCAAATGTTTTCCTCGTTGGGCAGCTGGTGTACCAATTATTGTCCAGCCTGTTATACACAATACTTAGATGCCTTTAATTCACACAAATAATGTCTATCTACTTCATTATGTTCTATGTCTATGCCACAGACAACAGCAACTAAGTAAAAAAGGGTCATTCAATTCTGTTTATGTGAGGAGGCACGAGTCATCACTAAGATAAGATATGCTAGGATAAGATGAGATAAGATAAGAAACTTTGATCATAGCAGTGACACTGAGTTGATATAGCAGCAAACAGTGAAAGGAAACAAAGACAGAGTAGAAATAAGAATGGTGGATATAGGGGGTTGTATATTAAGCAACTGACAATTTCAGCATCAGAGCTTTTGAAGTAAAAATGTCTGAGTCAAGGTATTAAGTGTGCATGGATTACAGCATTAAGAGAGAGTAGGAAATAGCACCAGCAGCAGCACTAGAACATACAGTGCTTAACAAGAAGTGTATAAATAAAGAACTAGAAGAGTGTACTCAGTAAAATGTGGATCTTCGCCAGGCATGTTTGTCTTACTTGGCGTGAAAATCTGGACAGGAAAACTTCCAAAAGACCAGCGATGTAAAATGTCAGTTTCAAACTGAAAACGCCGACATTATCTGTCCATGTGTGTGTATCTGCCTGCAAGTAATATCAGAGAGTGGGATATGCAAGCAGGGTATCCGTATCTCTAGCTGAAAAACCAGCTGAGGAGTTACAAATCAATTGCGGTATAAAACAGTGTTTGAACTACGGGAGGTCCTTGATCATACGGTCATTACTCTGCACAAGAAATTTCAAGCTGATTGCCCGAGTAGTATGTAAGATTAGCTGTGGACAGACACACACAACTAAACACACGATCCCCTGCTGGCTGTCGTCTGGTGGGGATAACTTGTGCATGTGCAAGATTTAACAAATGACAGAAATATGAGGAGAAAAATGTGAAAATTACAGCATACATGCATAATGTGTAAAAATGTGCTTATATTGATTTTATCAGATGTAGAGAAGCCCATACATAAGTCCAGAAGTGTCTAGACATATCTAGAATTTATCACATATATTCACTTACAAATGTAGACGACATATATAATGCGCGTGCAGATTTTAATATGTGCACTGACACCCTTGTGTATACTGGACATTCACACATGTGTGGTAAGATGCTTCTCAAGATGTTCTCAAAGTGCAGGATGTAACATAACATGTCATTCAATACAGCAGCTTTCAAATTTTGGTCAGAGGACGCCTAGGAGTCACTGAGGGGCTTCCAGGGGGTTCTGAGCTAATTGAGGAGTAATCCAATTTCACTGTCATTGAATTCACTAGAAAGTGTTACGATAACAAAAAATATGTGAGTGATTATGTTAACGTTATTTTTTAATCTCACCACCTCACATCTATTTATCAGTGCTCAAGTATGAGATCTAAACAATTTAATACTTAACACAAACCAAATTTCCTTTTCATATCAGGGTCCCAGGGGCAAAACCACTTCAGATGGGACTTTGCCGCTTAATGAAAGCCAACTTGGGGTCCAGAACATGAAAACCTCTAATTAAGTAGACACTTAAATATAAAGCAGCGCACGAGTGCATACATTTTTAAAATGGGCCACCCAGGAACCGTAGACTTGGAAATGATAGCGCCATGCTGTACCTGTTGAACTATGACGGACCACAAAAGTATGTAGTGTACTGCATGATTTATTCAGGAGAGCATACTAATATGGTATACGATGATATGACCCGGACTCACAGAGTGTGAGGAACAGCCTGCGGACAGCCAACTGCAATCCTCTCAACTATGACCTCACGGTTAAGGGATATGACAAGGTTCAAACAAGCCCTGGAAAGGCATGATGCCCTTTATCTAGGGTTAAATCAGAAAATAACAACCCCGGGGCATGTGCCTGGCGGGTACAAGAAGGAACTGGGGAGCATGGAACGGCTGGGGAATTTGCCGCTTTAACTTTAGGGGTGCAAAAGGAGATTTTAAAACACTGTTTGCATCCTCTGACTGCAGCACAAATTAGTATTTAGTCTGCAGCAGCACTGCGACAAGACACTATTTATTTTCAATTATCCCTTAGCTGAGAGAGATGGGGGCAATGTTGTTTTGTTTTTCTTCTTGCCCGGCAGATCGCGCACCGTCTGATTTGGTTTCCTTCTGTTAAATCCATCCTCAGGCCTCTGCAGAGCTAAGAAGCATCTCTGACCACAAAACATTAAGGGCTTCAAGGACAAAGAGAGCGATTTTTTTTTTTCAGCTGCTCACTGAAAAATGTCAAAATATACAGAACTTGGGGGGGTTAGGCTCGAACCAGGAAAGAAAACAGAATGTATTTCTCTCTCTGTCATTCATTCTGTCCCTCACACTGACTGGATAAACACAGGAGAGAAAGTATTTAGGACAGATTTATAATGATGTGGCCAGCCAGGGAAGCCCAGGGCGACAACAACTTTACATTTCACACGTAGCAGGTGACAGAGGCTAACTGAGTTAACTTTCTACCCCGCCATGCTTCCTCTCCCCTGTGGGCCTTGGTATATTTGTGTACCTGTGTGTGTGTGTGTGCGTGCATGTGTATGTACTCAAATGTATGTGGTCATGCTTCTTCACCAGGATTAGCTTTTAATAAGACTGGTGTGGACCCTGAGCACAGCGCTGGTCCAAATAAACAGAGTAGGTGTTGATACTAAATCTTAACAGCAGCACCCAGGGGACGTCACACTAAACCAGACGTAACGACTTCCACAGACCCTTAATCCTGCTGGGGAATGCCTTCATCACATGAGTGCATATCACTTTCACCCTCATTCCTGTACTGGTGTGTGTTTAGAAAGACCGGGCTCACGTCAATCAATGGAAAAGACACAAATACTGATGAGGATCCAACCGCAGGTAGTAAGTATTTAGCATGGAGGTGAGCCCAGCACTATAAAAAAAAAACCCTATAGGGCACCGTGTTCAGCAGCGTACAAATTTGTGTATCCTCGCTGAGGTGCTATATTGTTTATGTGTCTACACTCCACCACAGTGGGGGCGCAGGAAGATAAAAGAGCCAACCGTCCGTAACCTAGGGAAAAGAGAAGAAATGGCGACAAAAACAACAGTAACAGCACTGGCTGTGGTGGGAGGGCAGCAAATGTGGCTGAGGGAACAGGATTGAGGATTTGAATGCTGTTGTAGCGTATCTTGAACTGAAGTCATAAAGATGAGGATATCCTGTTACAAGCTCAGCAAAACTAAGCTCAAAACAATTGATTGTGACCAGAAGCTGCTCGCACAGAGGTGTAAACAAAGGGGAATGAATTGGAAAGGGAAATGGGGAGCCTTGTCCATAAAACAAACACAACCAGTCATGAGATTGTAGAACAAACGCAGATGATCCTAAGAAACAGCTTAGCCTATGATGGTCACACTACTTTTAGCTGGCTGTCGAACATGAATTTGCTGATTTCACTTAGCTGCTAAACCAGTGTACTGATCTTATGCATGCCGCCCCTTTCCATTCTTGTCTTTTTATGTTTGGTCCCTGGACTTCAGAGCAAGGACACTAGCCACGTGGAAAAAGGACAACGTATGGAGTCCCTAGCTCACTGTGTTGCAAAAAGAAAAACAAAGATGCAAAATAATGACCCTTTGTTAGACACTGCACCAGAAGTGGAAAGACAAAAGTGGCATACACAACATACCGAGGATAAGCCTTACTAAATTAAGACCAGCAATAGACCAGCACAGCCTTGCAACAACCAGCTGAGACCAGCTATCATCTCGAGCTGGTTAAGCATTTTAGTTTTTGTTTTTCATGAGGTTTGAAACTTCATCTCATTTTTTGTGTGGTATATTCTGCTATTCTGTTTTGTGTCAGCATATGAGAACCTCTTGCCAGCTACATCTACACCTCCGGTATACCTCACCTCATTAAACAGCCAGATAAGTGCACCAGACATGCAGGTTTGAGCTGGTGACTAGGCTGGTGAGATGCAGTCATGGTGACAGCATGTCACACCGCTTCCTCACAGATTGTGACGGGTTAGCTCCTGGGGTTACGGACATCATGTGGAAGTTGCAATCCAACACCTTTTATTGATGAGACATGAAACCCAGGCATCAAGAATTATAAACTACATCTTAGATTTGGAGTACCTGTCACATTTGACCTTTTGACATTTTAAGATCTCACACTTGCAGTGGACGTGCAGCTACACCTCCTTACATCCTCAGAGAAACAGAAGCAGCACGAGACAAAGAGGTGACAGTGTTTAGGCATTTATGGCAGCAAAGGATGTATGAGAGGGTGTAAAGGAGGTAGAGGAGTTCATCCCTGAGTCAGTGCTCTCACTTATTGATTAAAACAGACCATGAAAGACAATATCACCCTGGAGGTCATTACCTGATTAACCTCCACTCTTCAACATTTTAATCAGCCGCTGACCTGTGCGAGCTAAAACAAGGAGGCTCTGCCTTCTCTGCTCTCAGCGGGCCCTGGGTGGAGGAGCTGCTGTAATGAGAAAGGCCCATATCGCACCTGGTCCCGATGGGTTCTCACATCACACAGGGGAAAAGTAGGAAGTCTGTTAGTGATATAATGTAAAACTAGGTCTGGGTGATAGGGAAAAAATCAAATATCACAATAGCTTTGACAGAATATCTCAATATGGATATTGTGGAAATATTGTAGGGATGCCTCTTGGTGCTTCCATAAGATATTTCCCTAAGCCAGTTTTATTTACACTTTACTTACAGATGATAGACAGCTATAACACAGTGCGGATTGCTGCTCCTAAGAGGGATCCTGTCTTGTGTAGGTTTCAAACAAATCATCAAACTTTGGTTTATTAAAAGGGACAAAATAAGAATGCCATCCAACTTGAGCTGCGTCTTTGACTTGATTGTGGTCGTAATGCCTGAAAGAGAGCAATGTGACCCTTGCCAGAGCTATTTGCCGAAACACCCCTGCTGCTGCTCCGGCCTGGATCATGCTGCTCTCTCTCCTGTAAACCATCAGATAAGGAGGTCTATCTAATTCATATTCTAATTAATATGAAGCCACACTTCCTGCTCCAGAGGGCTCCAGGGGAGGACATCATTCATCAGGCATTATCTCCGAACCGAAAGCTTCCCATTCTGCCCTGCAGCCAGCCAATGCTGCTCCCTCTCCCTCTGCCCTCGCTTTTTCCTCACACTCTGCCCTTCCTTTTGTCCCCTGGCTTGGCTTTCATTTCCTCTCATTTAACAGAGAATATGTGCGAGTGAAAGATAGACATACAGAAGGAGGGACAGGTAGGCGTGTATGTCTATATACTGGGAGAAAAACACAAACAAACAGAAAAGCAAGGGATGGGAACCGAGAAAGGAGACTGAGATTCAGAACTGTCCAAATTGCCTCAAGGTGGAAGTCTTTCCGTTTGTGTGGGAAACTGCAGACTGGATCGCCTCTTTTTTTTGGAGCAAACCATGTCTAGTACCTGCTTCTTTCTGTTTATATCTCTGGCCTGTCCTCGTCATCACTCTATTATGCAACAAGAACATGGCAGGGATCCAACCCAACTCCTGTAAGTATTAGCCTGTACCTCAGAACCGCAGCCAGAGCCTTATTTATTATATTTAAGCCAAACTTTATTAAACTCTCCTTTGATTGCGCATTTTTGATGTAGTAAAACAATTGTCAGAGAGAAAGACAGATGGCCGGTGACAGAGAAAGACCATTCTTGGCCAGTGTACTGCAAAAATGAGACAGCAGTTTCTCAGAGAGGGACTCGGTAGCACCACATTGCCCCGGGCTGAGCCACTGCTGACACAGCTCACACTAGAGTTATGCTGCTGGGGGCGCGATGTGAGCACGCTCCCCTGGGTGGCAGTCGCTGATCCAAAGTAGTTTCCTTAATCACTCCGTCCCCTCTTCTTCCCTTTCTCAGCTGAACATACAGAATTTGCTATGTGACAAATGTTCATCCTGTGTTTTATCCTCCACATACTAAAGTATATAGAATTATGGCATGCAATGTAATTGGCAAGGGTGGAAGTAATTAGTTATGTTTACTTACGCTACGGTAAACTGAGCAGCTTTGTTGTGTAATTTGTACTTTTTGGAGTATTTCTTTAAAAGACAGTAATTTCACTTTTAATCAAATGTGTTTCAGCTGAAGTATCGTACTTCACTACAATTTAAATCTCATCCATTAGAGTGCAACATTTTGCCAGCTCTCCATAATCATTAGTAAACAGACCATCAGAAATTGGCCAAGTGTAAATCCATTCACAATGAACCATCAGTCTGCAGAGAAAAGAGGAGTAATCTGTCTTTTTCAATACAAGAATCAATGTGTAACTTTGTATTTTCAGTCAGTAACAAAGTAATGGTCACATATTTTTATTAAGTAGGTACCCACCCCGGTACTTTTACCTCTACGTTTTTCAGCACAGGTTACAGTATTTCTGCTAAAGCATGATGTTTTAATGCTCTTTCCACCCCTGGTAGTTTCAGATATTACACAAGGGAGAGGAGGGGAGGAGATTTGGGGAACAATGTGTGTCCCAGGGGAAATGGAGAGTGGCAGTGCTAATGTGTCTGCCCAGAGGTCACAAACTGAGGCAAACTGTGACCAGAGGGAAAAAGAGTCCTGAGGGACACACACATCCTATAGTGTCGTCACTGTGTTTGTTTGCACTGGTTCGGGTTTGCTGAGAGAAAATGGAAGTAACGCTAACTCTCTCTGTCTGTCCCTCACTTGATCAAGGTTGGCAGCAAGGTGGCTCGGTGGTTTAAGAAGCCACACTTCGGCAGGAGTGCCCAGGTTCAAGCCTCCATGTTGGCAAGTGTCCACACTGCTGAAGGGTGTCTGATCCCGGGCAGCTGCAGGAGTGCTACTCTGACCTCCCAGCGGAGCGAGGTGAGGAGAAAACAAATATCCTTGCGGGAATCAATTGAGTGTCACATTGTCCCCCACTTTCTAATACCACTTTAACACTTTTTTTTTTTAACCTGGGACTACCTGCTAAAAAAAGCATATGACACTGTTGACATTAATGATGGGAATACCGTCTCTTTGACCCAGCCAGAACCCAAGAGTTAAACATGTGGGTGCATTTTGCCGAGGACTCTATTTGGATTCATAATGAGGTTGCCAGGTAGCCAGTGATATACAAAAACAAAAAAAAAGATAAGAACGGTTCTGAGCCTGTACGACTGATCACTGTGTGTCTGCTGGTTTTGTCTGAGGCTCTCGTCAAAGCCAACTGGACAAATTTGAAGGCAAATTTCGGCAGATATTTGCAGCAGGTCAACAAAAATCACCTTGGGCGCCCCGGCAGCTCCCCTGATAGAGCGTGTGCCACTTGTTAAGGCGGAGTCCTGACCGCAGTGTCCTGGGCTCGAGTCCGATGTCAGAGAATTTGATGCAAGATCACCTTTGCAGATGCTGCTTATGTGTAATTTTTCCAAAACATTTAAAACAAAATTGGACCCGTACCAAATCAAAAGTATCTGACCCACATTTTGGGCATAACTGGGCAGTATAAAAACAAGGTTTTTGTGGTGGAAGACGAGTGTGAGGTCTTTACAATTGCGTGATGCCAATTAAGGCAGTTCATCAGTTTCATGGCACAGGTGCGTTGCATGTGCAGAACCGCAATAAACAGAATAATAATTGAAACAAACAGAAAATGTATCCGGCAGATAGCAGGTGAAGGGTTGGCTGTTGTTTCCCATTAATGCTCCTACATCTGAGCCTGTTCTGTCAGTAGGTGGTGAAATCTGAAAAGCAAAACCAGAGCCCATTTGAGAGCCGCGAGAGAAAAGCACATCCAAAGAGCTTGTCTTGATTGTTTGTGTTAGAAGCGCTGTGTAGCTGACAGGACAGAAGTGCGCTTTTATCTCTAAGTGGACTGTGTTTCCAATAAGGTTTAATAATAAAAGTTGCTCTGATTGAACTCTCGCCTGTATTCCAGTGCGCACAACCCCGTCATGCTGCTACAATGAAATAGTATTTCATCATATTTTACATCAGACTAGCCCTCATTTCAGGGGCTTCTCGTCATTCTGGTCCCCTGCCAACTGTGTAAAATAACTTAAAAGAGGAGAAAACAAAATATAACCGTCTAAAAGCCTACAGAGTACTGTAAACAAGTGAATGAGAGTAATCCCCTCCCAGAGCTATTTTCAAGTGCTTTCCTTCCGTCTGAAGCCGTGCAACATTTCCTGCAGATCTGTTCTTTGTACTCTGCCTCTCCACTGACGCTGGAGGAGTGTGTCTCGCCTTCGCCCCAAAACACCACCCCTCACTCAGTCTTCGTCAGCTCACACGCACATGCATGCATACACACTTTTTCCTCTACTCTCTCTCTCTGTCTCTCTCACTCTCTCTCTCTGTCTGACACACACACACACACACACTGCCTCTCTCTCACTGTTTTCCTTTAGCAGCTCCTGACAGGTGGTCCTGTGGGGCCCATCTCAGTCTGCAGTAGGCTACATCTCCCACTAAAGCCTCTCCATCTGGGTCAAGTCAGAGAATAACAGGCCTCTGAGGAAGAAGGAGACAGAGGACACACACACACACACACGCACATGTGCACAGACACACACGCACACACACACAAAACGCAAACACGGAGGCTGATGTGGAATTGTGTATATAAATATGCCTACAGCTTTGTGTGTGATGCTCCTGATGAATGTGCATGCATTAACAATCCAGTATGTGTGTGTGTGTGTGTGTGTGTGTGTGTGTCTGCGCACGTGTCATTGTGTGCCTGTATGTACAGTATGTCTGCATTCTTTGTGCATTTGTGTGTGCACATACAGTTTTACTCACAGTGTGATAAAAACCCAGAGCCTTGAGCCATAACAGAGTCTCTTCACAGCTCCCTAATTACATAGGATGGCAGGCAGCAGTGGCAGCATTTAGACCGTTCTAATACACTAAATGGTTCCCCTGAAATGTTGCGTACTGTCTTCCCTCCCTTGCCTCGCTCCAATTTGAAGTCAGCTTGAATTAATAGAGCTATACTAATGCACTGTAGAGAAAAAAAAGCAGTGAATAGTAACTACTCTGACTATCAAAAAATAAAAAATAAAAAACACAAAACCCCTTGTGGATAAGCAGATGAAATTGAATGAGTGTGTGTGTGTGTGTGTGTGTGGGCCTGTGAGTGAGTGTGTGTGAGAGAGAGAGAACATTTTAATTTGGATTTTACTGAACTATTTAGAACATCAAAACATACTACTCAAAAATTCCTTTTATACCAGGCAAAACTAAAGTTTTTAAAAGACAAGGAAATTTGTCTGAAGCGCCTTTCTTAGACAGCCTAATGAGATTTTTCTTTTGAATTCAGGGGGAAGCAGCCAGTGCCGGACATGCAAGCAGGATCTAGACCCCCGAGCCTTGGGTTCTGCCGTAAAGCCAGCTGGTTGTAGCCAGAAGCGTGAATACATCGCCAGGACAACTTGCCAACATATTTATGCTTATGCCATGTTACATAAATATGTCCTCTATATGCATCCCATGTTCTTGACGCCAGCCATCTGCCAGCCAAACACTGCTTCGGGCTTTTTCATTGAGCTGCTCTGGAAGCTATTAGTGGATAGTCAATACATATATCCTCATTGAACATAATTCTTTCTATTCAACATCATTTATTTCACAGCCTTTCCAGACCCAGTAGATGTGAATAAAGGACAGAAAGAGAAAGAAAAACACACAAAGAGTGTGTGGGAGCTACACTGAAAGAAGGTAAAAAGCTTATGCCAGGTTGTGTGATGATTTCCGCTCTGGCAGGATTGGAAGCCAGCGAGGATCTTTTCAGCGCGTCACTTTGCCAGAACAACTGTGTATGCATGGCGTGTGACATCTCAAGACAAATGCTCTTTAATATATTATATGAGATGCTCTGTTATCAGTGTTCACGTTGCATTTTCAAAAGAATCGGCGGTGTCAAGAGGGAAAACCACCGTATTCCCCCTCCCAGTCACAGCCGATGCATTAACGCCATGGGACCTGCTCTCTATTCATCATCATGAACAATTAATTCAAGGCAAATAAAACAGCAACTTCAGCTCTGTGTTCATTCTCGCTCAGGGCTTCATTCACATTTTCTCCGGTCGATGGTAAAGAGGTAGCGAAAAGGCAGCACTGCTGATCATGTAATTGCGATATTGGATTTCACAACTAGCAGTGCCCGGTGCAGGATGTTCCTATTTGTCCATGTCTACCTCCAGACGTCTTTAACAGCCTTGAGGTTTAACGCTCATCTGAGATACATCGGCCTATCGGGGATAGAGGCAGGCCCCCACCGCTGACCCATCCAGCAATTCACAAACATTAGACACGGCATTAGCCAAAATCAAAGGCTACAAAACACCTGATCAAATTCCAGTCGATACAAAGCGAGCATTTGTAGAGGTGGTAGGAACAGAGCCTTTGACAAGTATGCTCACCAACTTAATGTTTAGAATTGTGTTCAATAAAGACCATTAAATGAAACAGCAAGGATGCGGATGCTATTTTTCCTCAAGACACAGCAACCGCTGAACAGTCTTAACCTGCCTGTACTGGGCTGGTTTTAGTCACTTCAACACATTGATTGTGTGTGTGTGTTGTGTATAATATGTAGATTGTATAAATAACATATATTTGGATCGGAACTGTTGACAGACACTAAATATTGAACGATTCAAATCAAGAGTCGGGACAAAGGACATTGATCAGGACATCTGTCACAGAAACACACACACACATTGACTTAGGTCACTTTTGTTGACATGATATTGACTCACATTCATTTCCTGGAGACTTACCCTAACCTTAACCACTGACAGAAAAGTCAGCTTTTTCCTAATTGGGGACATGTGTGTTGTCCTCATTTTGTCCCAGTTGGACAAGCCAACACCAATTAACTGGTTTTTAGCCTAAAAATTGTCCTCAAAAGCATAGCCAAGTAAGGCACACACACACACTTCCCTACACAAACCTTCAGTAAACACAGTGTGAGGACCCTGTACCCCGTGTATCTTTGCTTGCTGGTTTTCCTGTGTGTTGCAGGGCCTGGTCTCAGGGTGGAGGATCATCATAAGCACTATGAGGCACACATGGGCTCAGAGTGTCTATTTAAGGCTCACCTCCACCTCTCCAGAGTGATCCCCTCTCCATCGCAGACACGGCTGCTTCCCGTTTTTTGTGGGCCGCAGACATTTCCACACACACACGCATGCTTGCATTACTGGTTACCACGTTTACTTATTCATTTATGTGTTTATTTTGTAAATAAATATGATTTGTATCGTGTAAACTCATCTGGTCTTTCACTCTTTGGCACAGCCTGGGAGCTGGGTGTGTGACAACGGCAAAACAAGCAGACAATCTACTTTCTAGACTTCACATTCCCATTTATCATCTCACCCATAAAGGGAGCGCAGAATCCCAGGACAGCCGTATTCCTCACAACTGAGCTTCATGTGCCTCCTCCCGCCGCGCCGGGTAAGTCAAAATTCAAGGTGCCCCTCCCTCCGTCCGTCCTGCGCTGGCTGCGTCTTCCACAGCCACGGTCGGGCCTGCAGCAGCAGCAGTAGTCAAGCTGCGGTATCAACTCACTCAGCTGTGAAATATGGCTGACACGATTGTGTGCAAACCGCAATTACTGCTAGAGTCCCTGACAAGAGACTACAGAGCACTAGTTGTTCAGTCAACTATGGAATATGAACTGGTGAACCCTGCATGTAACGCTGCTATTTGCCCCAAAACACAATCACTGCAATGTCACACACAGTTCTAACTGCTTGCTATAGAAAGGCGCTGGCAACAATGTGGCGCAGGGAGAGCCGAGCCGAGCCTATTTGTGCCGTTAACAATAACTGACCAGCAGAGCAGGGAATGAATGGAAATGTACAGCACCGGTTTGCCTGTGGTTCCAATGCAGACATTTACTGGGGAGGTTTCTTCAGCGACATTTTCATTGTTATAGTGCGAGCCATTATTGTGACACTTGAAATTCTGAAAGAGTTTATTTTCCGGGAGCAATATGAGTACTGTACACGATAAGAAAGGCTGGTAAAAATGTGAATGTGTGTGTGTGTGTGTGTGTGTGTGTGTGTTTGAGAAGACCAGCATATGCAGTGGCAAACTAGATGGTTCTAATTTTATAACACATTGGGTGCTTTGGCGGGTAATCCACCACATCCTGTTAGTTTCAGAAGACTATATTCTGTCTCCATCTTAACTAGTAATTTAGCTTCATATTCAACCTTAAACTCTTATTTTTCTTCATATAAAACAAGTGAAAAGAATCTGCCAGTTGGATCACGTAACTAGAAAGATGGCTCTCGGTAGGGTGCAAACCTCCACCAACGCTATGCAGTTCTTAAGATCTGCCATTTCTGCATCACACAGTTGACCAAATGACTTTTGTCAGCTCCTCCTTCATGCTTTTAATTGAAGTGAATGTTTTTGGTTTAATAAATGAAACAGTTACAATAAACAATTATGTGTGTGTGTGGTTGATTTAGGGAGTATTTCTGTTATTGGAGTTGTGCACCTTCTTGTGGTAGGCCATACTCACCACCTCACTACCTTTTGGCCAGTGGGTGTGAAATGTTAACCAGCTCCTCCTTCTCTCATGGTCGAGCTTTCCACAAAATTGTGCCATATTACGTGAATCCGTTTGGAAGTTATGCATTTTTTCACAATAGGCCACACCCACTGCCACGGCCCATTTTGGCCAGTCATGGAATTTCAATCAGACTAACCTTTCCACAAAGTTTCGTGCAAATCCACTGACAACTTTTTGAGATGCCGACAAACAGAGAAACAGACCTGGGGTTAAAACATAACTCCCACCCAGCTCCATTAGCTCAGGCAGTTATTGATATGAACTGCACCTACCTTTATTCAACACTGTATTCACTGTCAACAGATGGACTGCCATTGCTTAGAATAGATTTTCTGCTGCTTGCTTCCCCTGCTTGCTTTATGTATTTTACCTAGCGTAAACTTACACTGAGGAGAGGCACAAAACATTTGAGAAAGAGATGAAAGACGACACGTCCCAGGCCAAATTCAAATTCCAAGCACTGTGATAGCACGATGCACATCGCAGCCACTGAAACATCCCCAAGAAACAGAGGGGTAAATAAAACGAATGAGCAAAGTAAAAAGGTGTGTATTTTGAGTTGCTGTGCTTTATTAAATCCGCACAAGGTTTGAAACGGCGATTTATATGGACAAATAAAGTCTGGATTGTGGCTGTAAACTCAGGCAATGCTGAGAAGAGCAGAAAGGACCACAGGGACAGATTCATAGGCTTGATCACTGCGCTCATCAGGGCTGGGACCGTTCTCTCTCCCTGGCAATTATCTCACTCTATCCGGGAGGCAGCAAAAATGCAGCTGATCTGCCTGACATGTAAAACTTGTGTCGAGATGATGAATAAAAAAAAAAAAAACGATTAATAAATTGTAGATGATGATATTTGTACAGAAACGATAACTTGATATTTTTTTTCTCAGTTTTTACGTATGTAGCAAGAAACTGTTGCTCTCTCTCTCACACTCTCTCTCTCTCTCTCTCACTGTGTGTGTGTGTGTGTGTGTGTGTGTGTGTGTGTGTGTTCAGGTGGTAAGCACATGTGTTAGCTGTGAGACATGCGTCCCACCA
>OMLB01034219.1:28608-39312 GCA_900302555.1 Myripristis jacobus | reverse complement strand
AAAAATCTTAAAAAAAAAAAAAAAAAAAAAAAAAAAAAAGTTTCAGCAACTGATAACTTTTTTCTTTTACATAGGCAAAGTTTCAGTCAGTGAGATCTTCCTTAGGCTGTTCTTTTTGTCTTTTTACATATATATTTTGTAACATGATGCAGTTTAAATCATTTTAAAATTTGTCTTCAAAATGCCAATATATTTCTGCAACGTAGTATGAAACTAGTAGGTTAATAGCTTACACATTGCACAAGGGACAGTATTATATGATATGGATAATGATATGGTTGATGGCCTCATTTGCATGTTGTGCTTGTTACTGCCTTTGGCTTTCAGTTAATTAGTCACAACAATGGGTTATTCAGGTCACTGGTTTCACCTTTTAACCTTTTACTCAGTTATATTTTATTAATCATTTTCAGAAAGTAGCTTTTAAGTATCTTGTGGGAATTCAACTATGGAAATGATGACACTTGTCTTTTCAACGTGACTTTTGTCATCGGATCATGCCAGGGCACATAAACTGTCAAGTCTGTATGCTCAGGGATGAGATCTTGGTTGCATTTGGATCTTATCAGCCAGACCACATCCTGAAGTGACCTGGCTTGAGGTGTGAACAACAAGTGGGAACAGTCAGGACAATTTAGCAATACTGACAGTGGAATATATCTGCGTGGGAATATATCCGATTGCTATTCGATCAGGCATGTTACACTGAAGTGTCAAGTCTGGTCGGACATGCAGACACAGTCAAGTCTGTCTGCATGTCCAGGCACCTCCAGTCACAGTTGTTGCATTGAAAAGACAAGCGTAACCACGGCCTGTGTATTGAAGTAGAGTGTTCATTGTTTAATTTCACTGAATAATGTACATAGTGTCCTCCATAAATCCTTAAACCTGCTTGTTAAAGCTGCACTGGGCAAGATTAGATGTAAAGAAAAGAAAAATCTTAAAGTGGGCCTGCAACAAAAAAGAGCTTGCTATTCGCACCAGTCACCGTAGATTCACCATATTTACCCAAACAGTACTGTCAAAGGTGGGTCATCTTTTTGTGCCAGAAGTGAGAAAATCAAAATTTTAGAGCAAAATACAAAACCAGCTTCTAAACAGCTGCACTCACAAATCAGAGCTCATCCTTAAGCAAATTGAAGCAAAAAAAAAAGTTGTTTGCCACATTCACTCGTACTACTCATTAAGAAGAACTTTAGATTTGAGTAATGTACAGTTTACTGACATCACTTTACAACATCTTTGGGTATTGAAGACCTCAAAGTAACTCCTCGTTGCCATTTGGCGCCACAAAGGTGAAATTGCCCAGTGCACCATTAAGTTGTCATGTATCTTGTAGCTCAGATTAGAGTATACTGCAAGCTGCTTTCTTTTAATATTTATCTTTCAATTGGTAAGCATCAGTTGCAACCTAGAAATGCTTGCAGAAAAATGTTCACCTTAATTTTGCTCTCGTAATTCATTTGTTTTGTTTGAATAGGTTAGACCAGTTTGAAATGTTGTTTACCATCGTGCCATTTGGTAGCATTTCATATGGAGGCATACATACCGTAGATGAAGTTTTCGGTGACGTTTTTTTTCCTCTACCTTGTCATTTCTCACTGAGCTGGTCTCTGATGGGGGCTGGGGGAGCCTGTCTTAATAGCAACAGTGTCACTTTGTTGTAGATGGGAGAGAAAAATATACAACCTCTCCACGGATATGTGACCTAGTAAGTACGGTCAAGGTCTTCTTTCTCTCACCCAATGTCCTGTCTTGAGTTATAGAAATTAAAAAAAGACGATATTGTTTTACTTCTTCATTCTCGGTTAAATTTTCCTCCTTCTATATTGTACCCTTAACACCCTCTCTCCTAAAAGAGCCCTTTTTTTTTTAAAGCACTGATGCTTCTTTGTTTGCTTGTTACCTGTATCACTGTTTGTGGTTTATTAGTTGTGGTCCTATTTGGTCTTTAAGGAATGTCTCTTACTTTTAGAAAGCACTCACACATGATTGTTGTAACCCTCAGGTAAGGCTTCAAGTTCAGAATGTGGACAAACCTCTGTACCGTGGGACATACCACTGCTTCCAGTCCATCATACGCCAGGAGTCGGTGAGTAAAAGTAGAGGCAGATGACAGCATTGTTTTTTATTTTCCTCTCAGGCTGTCTAGGCTTCTGTTTCCTGTGCATGCCTGTCCATGTTGTGCTGGTTTAAATATACATCAGCTAACTATTCATTTGGTTACACATAAAAGTGTGCGGGCTGTGAGGTAAGAAGTGGGTGCCATGAATTTTTTTGTTTTGTTTTTGTTTTTTCACCATGTGTCCTTATATCATTGCAAGATGAAAACCATCTCCTAGTTTAGTCTAGTTTATCAATGAGCAGTATACACAATGCACACAAATTATAGTGTCCAATTACAGTCCCGTCTTTTAACACAGGCATCAGTCCAAGTTCGGTCAGCCTGTGCCTAACGTAAGGGGGGAGGGGAAGGTCATATCAGCTAGCCCGTGTCACCCAGTACCTTATCCCTGCGTTGGCTAAATTAAGCTTTGGACATCTTTGCAATTTGAGCCAAGTTGAGTATGCATGCTCTCTCAGGGTGAATTTATCATGGCTGTTTCACATGAAGGTAGGTGTTGGATGATAGTGAATTGTACTGTGCAGTGATGAAATTTTGAGTGATTCCTTGGCTAAAAAGTAAAAAGGTATTGAAATGACAGTGATGTTAAAAGATCATGGTTAGGTCTCAGCTGGAACAGCAGCTCAACTGGAACAGCAGGCTTAAGAAAAATCTGAACTATATTCCCTCAGGGCATTATCAACTTAATTGCATCATTTTCAGGCTTTTAGCCCCAAGACAGCCTCAAGGCCATCAAGCATAATGTTTCTTAATACCTACTTTAAGATAGGCATGTGAATCACTGAATCCCATTAATTCATTCTCCAGGGTCCAAAATTAACTTTTTGGCTCTTCTGTCAATGGAAGGTAATTTGAGAGAATATACCAGGCAGAACTATTTTTTTACTAGCCATAGAAGTGCATCATGCATTGGTAGTTCAGATGCCACCTCTCGCAAAAACACTGACCTCCATTACTTTTCTCTTTGTCTTCATGTTTTCGTCTTGGTAGCCTCACTCCAGGAATGTGTTGCAAATACTTCATACAGCGAAAAAATTATGGAGAAAGTGCCAAAGAGTAGTACCCAATTTACCCTCGGGGATCAATGAAGTATTTCTGATTGTGATTCTGAAGCTGCTTTGATTTGATTCGCTGACGTTACGATAGGTTTGGTGGATAGGATTGGTATTTTTTCAGAAAATGTACCTATTTATCTCAATCTCTCCCCATTACTTAATTCCTCTTGCTGTTTCTTCCCTTTTAATGTCAGTTGACTAAAGTCCTCTTTATCATTTTACTTGTTCCTATGCCAAGTATGTGAGTCTGTCCACTAAAACATGTCTTTCTCTCTATAGATGCTTGGTCTGTACAAAGGCATTGGCTCGCCAATGCTGGGGCTGACCTTTATCAATGCCATAGTATTTGGCGTCCAGGGCAACGCCATGCGAAAGCTGGGCAGGGACACGCCCCTTAACCAGTTCCTGGCTGGAGCTTCTGCTGGAGCCATCCAGTGTGTCATCTGCTGCCCCATGGAGCTGGCCAAGACACGCATGCAGATGCAAGGGACTGGCGAAAAGAAGTCCAAGAGGAAAATGTATAAGAACTCAGTGGACTGTTTGGTGAGAATCTACAGAAAAGAGGGAATCAGAGGCATCAATCGTGGCATGGTGACCACAATGATCCGCGAGACGCCGGGTTTCGGTGTGTACTTTATGACATATGACATCCTAACACGTTCACTGGGCTGTGAGCCAGAGGACCCTTACATGATCCCCAAGCTGTTGTTTGCTGGTGGGATGTCTGGTATTGCTTCCTGGATCTCCACTTATCCTGTGGATGTGATCAAGTCCCGCCTTCAGGCAGATGGGGTCGGCGGGGTCAGTAAGTATAGTGGCATCATGGACTGTATCAGGCAGAGCATACAAAAGGAAGGCTTGAGGGTGTTCACACGTGGGCTGATGTCCACTTTGCTCCGTGCATTCCCAGTGAATGCAACCACATTTGCTACTGTGACTCTGTTTTTGATGTACATGCGTGAAGGGGAAGAGTGTTGCATTCAGGAGTGTGAGCCACAGGCTGTCCCTCTGCAGCCCTTGCAGCAACAGGCACAGCCAACCAGCATGTAACCTGGTTCAGGATGCTGTGTAGGGCGTCTGTGTGGCAATAAGACAGGATCAGCTAGCCTTTCTGCCTTGGATATTTTTGATGAATGTGTGGAAGTTTAGAGGGAAGTTACAGCTTGATGTTTATTGGTTATATTAGAAAGGTGAACTGACTATGTAAGTGTATGTCTAAGGCAAATCCTTCTGCCAAGTGACCACTTGTACTAGCTTCAATCCATTAGGAAGCTATTATTTAAATAGACTATATATTTTTAGATTGAGGCTGCACTTGTATGATCTCTTTTTAAAACCCTTGGTTTTGTACAGATTGTACAGACTGTTTTTTGTTTTTAGTTTTAAGTTTTGGAAAATTGATGGTTACCGTGGCAGTTACTGTAACGGTTAAAGTGACTGTAAAATTACACTGCTTGGCTTAACCCTCAGACCTATATGTCAAAGAATGCTCTTTAATGTGGTGTTCATGTAACTGAGAAGTACTAGCCATTCAGGCCTCATGCTAAAAAAGGGTGCCTGAAATTGTATAGTATGCAAACATAGCTGTTTTAATTATCCAAAGAAAGAGTACAAACCTTCAGTGTGATTGTGAAAGCTGAAGCAAACAAAAAACTAAGCTTGACATGAATTTGAAGCACGTAACTGCTCCATTAAATTTTTTAAAAGGTGCACAGTCCAGGTCAATATTTACCCCATATATATTACAAACTCGGCGTGTCAAAGTCCTTATCATAATGGTTACAAACTCAAAGGCAGCCGTATACATGTACATACATGTATGTAGATATTGTTGTATTTATATGTATTTATGCTTTTTTCTGAGGTTACACTCTGTGTATGTAGTGAAATGAAACTTTCCTATGAAAAGTCATGTTACTGCAGAGTCCCAGGGATTCGTCCAACTAGTGACCCAAAAAATATTATATTCTAGCATTGATCACGTTGAGTTTTGAGTTAAATTTGTTGTTTGTTTTCTTGTTTTTCTCTCTGCCATCATCAGCTCTGGGGGTATTCCAGAAAGCAGGGTTACTGACTTAACCGAATTTGGTTAGTCAGACTTAAGGGAAACCTGGCATTTTCAGTTCCAGCAAAGGCGATTTGGTGAACTCTAGGCCAGTTACCATGGTAACATACGCTTTGACGCTTACATGCTCAGTAGCAGGTTTACTTGAACTAACCTCAAGTTTTTGGTGAGAAAACCTGTTGAAAATGCAGCATTTTACCTGGGAGATGGTCAGGACATTGCATGCCCTTTTTTTTTTTTTTTTTTTTAACCAGTTTATCAAGTGACAGCTATGCTTTCTATCATTTGCAATTCCTGCGAGAAAATAATTTTAGATTTGCTTCGGTGCTTCACCTGCAACACAGTTACACTTATTGAAACAGAATCAAAGTATCTAGCCCATTTGAACTGTATTCCTATATTTCAAGGTGCTGCCATGTTAGTTTTTTTTGCCTGTAGGATTTCAACCGAGAAGGATTTGTAATATATCACAGTTGAAACAAATCTTTTTCACCAACTCACACACTTTTGCAGCTACTGCCATACTAATTTTTTCTCAGAGTTCATTGAATACAATGTAATCAGCTGTTTTGGAGCCAGGTCTGATTTAACTATAACCAACTTTGAGATCTGGGTTTTTGTATTTTGTTGAACATGGTTTCTGGAATACCCTTCTGGTCTCTGAAATTTCTTGGGAAAATGAATACCAGGGTTGGGCGTGGCTGTATTAGTCTCCACACTGAGTGTAGTTGGACCTGGATATAGTCCAAGCAAACAGATACTTAATCCAGATACAAACTAGGTTTCTATGTCAAAAGTGGGGAAAAAAATGAATTGGTCACTTGATGCTGTTTTTCTTTGACTCAATCACTGTCTAAAACCAAATGTGACACTAATACTGTGTCCAAAGAAAGCACCTTCCTGTAATCAAGAATATTAATATCCAGTTAGCACTTGAATGAAAAATGCTTGGGATTTTCATTTTTCTCTTTAGTCACTTTAATTTCATTTTTATGTTACAATTCCCATCTGTAGATGTCTTTTCATGTGGAGGAAAATGGTTAACTTTGTCTACATTGTGAATTTGACTTTGCTTTCCTTATGTGTTTCACTGTACTTTATCCTCTTCTTTTAGTATCCACTGTCCTTTGGCTGCTCAGTTAACTGAACACAATCCTGTGCTTTGCTAGTCATTGTTAAATATATTTTAGACTTCAAGAAGTTGCTTTCTAAATCCATCTAACTTGAGCCTGAGTGTGCTGGTTGGATGATTACATGATAACTGATGTCTTTGTAAAAGAGCTGCTGATAATGTTGCTTGTGTTTTCTGTATTTGTTTATATACAGCATCTTGCATTAAAGTGGCATGTACAGTATGTAGTTCTTTCAAAGGCTGGTGAAATAAAAGCCAGATCTCGTTTTTGTCATAATTCTCTGGCGTCTTGATAATGCTGCTTCAACAACAGTCGTCTCTGCATTTGTTGAGTTTGATTTTTGTGTTTTCATAATATTCTCTAGGTCAGTGGTTCTCAAACCTTTTGTCCACGAGGAAAACATTTTTGTAAAAAAGATATTTCAAGGTATAGTATTTCCACAGCTAATTTAGTATGTACATGCTAATACACAAAGAATACATTTGTATGACCTATCACTTAAATACTACTTACAATAATAATAATACTTACAATAACCAGTTTTTATTTAGCACTTGTTTTTTAAAAAAAAAAATCAATCAAACAAACAAACAAAAAAACAACAACAGACTTTACAGCTTCAAACTATAAACTCACCAATCAGTCAGTGTATAATTAATTCATATAACAATAACAATACATTCAACCAACCATGCAACAGGCAAGCAGTGTTCCTAAAATGATGAATTATGAAAATATAAAAAACAAATCTTGGTACCCATTTCTTGATGAAACTGAACATCTCTTTTGTTTTTTTTCCTGTTTGAAGTGGAAAGTAGATCCAGTGTCTATAGGAAACATCTGCATAAAATAGTACTTTGATAAATAATTCTAAATATATAAAAAGGAAAGAAAGTAGCAGGACTTGTTTGTCTTGTAATAATGTGTGCAATGTACAATTTCAAGTGTAAAGGTGTGTGTGTGTGTGTATAGAAGGTATTGGAGTTGCAGTGTCAAGTGTTTATGCATCCCATTTTCATCTGCCTGCTGTGGCTGGTAAGGAAGCTGCACTGCTGCCACTTGCTGCACACTGCACTGCACACACACATACACACACTCAATCTGAACATACAGCTATACACACACTCATATACACTCACACCCAGGTACACACACTCTCTCACTCATCTACACACACACTGGGTTTCAAAGGGTTTTAATCAATTAATCCACAGAATAATCAGTAGATTAACTGACAGTGAAAATTACTAGTTTTAGTCCTGATCAGAGTGGGGACATGAGACTTTTGTTGTTGTTTATTTATTCATGTTGTTGCCTCAGGAGACTTCAGCTTGCTGGCTGCTGTGCTTGCAGCTGATTGGTTGGCCTCCACTGACGTGTAGCTCAAACAGGAAGTGACATCAGTCCAAGAGATCCTCTCCGCAGGCCTGATGGAGCCCACAGCTCCCACAGAGCTGGTACACACACACACACACACACACACACACGCACACAGCTTGACAGGCTGCAAAAATTTCCCACCTGAGTTGAATTTACAGAAAGGTCAAATTAAGATGTAAAATTATGATCAAATGTTAATAAAATAAAAAATAACACTAACTATCTCCCAACATCCCACCACACACAAGCTGCTGTATCCTTGTTTCCGTAGTAACTGTTTTGTCAGGTCATAAAAAAATGATGCATGTTGAATTCCTATTAGACTAACAGGAAATGAGACATGTCCGCTGACAGTGGCATCATGTGACCATCTGACACCTAACATCAAATTTCCAACAGTTGACGACCACATATATAAAATGTGTGACTATTGGAGTTTATCACCTAAACATGAAGGTTACAATTCTCATGTGAGCTAAAGCAGGAAAATTAATCAAAAGGAATTTTATCAGTGAACACAGATTCCGAGTCTCTGTGCTGTTTCTGGGTAGATGAACAGATAGAGTAATTAAGGAAGCACAAGCAGTAAACAACAAGTTAAGCCTTGTCTTGATTTTACTTTTACTTTCATTTTACTGTCTGTCCTCTCTCTCTTTTCTGTCCTGTCCGTTGTCAAACTGAATAAATCAATAAAACATTCTGTGTGTGTGTGTGGTAATTATTTTCACGGTGTCTCTGCAGCTGCAGGATAAATGTGACCTGCCGACTGGAACTAGCCTGGTTCCAGACCCGAGACCAAACACAGTGATCAACTGGGGGGAACAAAATTGCCCAATCTGGCCACATTGTTTTGGGCGTAAATTTCCTGCCTCAGATGTTGTGTGGCAGGGGAAGACTTGCGGGCTACACACTGTTTCAGAACCTCTGCTCTGGACCCCGCCCTGCAAAATGTTTCGTACTGGCAGATGATCCCTTATGCTTAACCAGATGGCTGCAGAGTACACTAACATCTAGCTTTGACAATCAATCACTCTGTTGTCCATTATGATTTCACCTTGACAAGCAATACACTGGCCTTTATCACAGAGAAGTATTGAAGTGAAGGAACAGGAAGCAGTTTAACAGCTGATGATGTGCTTCTCTGCATTGTGACATCCATGAGGAGAGGCTGGTCTCTAGTGGTGACGGGCTCAAATTCACCAAGGTGCAACCAAAAGGGCTTCACAATACAACCATGTAGAAAAATAGTGTTGCTTTATTTAAGAAATTTGAAGAATTTTACAAATAGTATTGTAAACATATGAATCCATTATTTTAACAAAAAACAGTAGGTTAATCAAATATTGATTGATTTCTTCCAAGGATTTTAAACAAATCACAATATTACCTCAACTCCATCTGACAGGATTAGTGCCATTTTCAAGTCTTAAGGGAAACACTGCACTCTCCTGCATGTTACAAAATACAACATAAAGCAAATGCCATGCTAAATAGGCACATTATTGTGAGTGCAGATCCCCTTCAACTTATTGTGCAAGAAAAGTTAAGCCATTGTATGGAGGCTCAGCCTTTTTCATTTGGTAGCATAACAGAAACTGGTGTCTTTTTGTCCCAACCAGGCCAGTGAGATGAGACTGAGGACTGAAAATGGTGGGCAGAGAAACACATGCATGGGAAAGTAAAGGTACACTGATGAAGAGACTGGAATAAGGGAGGGAGTAAATGACACAACCAGTGCATGAGAGAAACAGGGTTCAGTCTGCAGAGCTCCCACAGTGGCTGTTCTTCAGCGCTGCTAGCTGTTCTTTGTTGCTGTGACTGTGTTTATGAGGAAGGAGTCACAGGAGTAGCGCAGGCAGCGGTAGATCTCCTCAGCTCTGGAGCGACTCATACAGCCTCCCTTCTGTATGGCTTCCATGGAGCTGCAAGGGCAGAAGAGTTTAAAAGAGCACAACAGAGGGTTTAAATACTTGATGGGAAAAGAAAGACTAAAATCTCAAGGTCAAGGTCAATCTCAAGAACAAGGTCACAAGACTGAGGCGCATTGCAAGTTGCGGAGAGACACTTGAGACTTTTGATTTTAATTCAGCTGCTGCACAGTTCACTGCAGCGAAAATGCATGAAAATTAGGCTAAAATGTCCCAAGCCAGAAACATGTTCAGGGATTTTTTAGTTAGTTTTTTTTGGAGTTTTTATTGCATCTATTTGATTTCAAGTTGGCAGCACGCTGCTTTATTAAAATGGTATGAGCCAGTCCAGATGTGTTTTTTTGTTTGCAAATTGTAGTTGCAATTATTTGCAATTGTTCATGTTAAAAGAGCGCAGGCTTGTGCAATATTTATTTATTTATTTTTTAAGTTACGCACGTGAGTCAATTGACAGCACTCATTATTTGATATAGCCTACTTTTCAATAAAAAGATTAGGCTATGCTATAAACTGACTTGCCTTGATCTCATTCTTATATAGCCTGCATATAATTTCAAACTCAATAAATTCAGATAATATTTGACCGGAATTTCAAACATTTGTCCGGTAAGTTGAAAACTTGCCGGTGCCAATATTTTCTAGCAGAAACCCTGTCAGTAACAGAATATCTGCAGCTCATGTTGAAAACAACCAACTGTCTGGTATTCATCCCACTGCAGAACTTATGAAAATAAAGCTGGCAAGTTCAAATTGTTCTTAACTGCCGAAATGAACTCAAGACGTAAACACACATAGAAGAAACCAGCACACTGGCATGTAGTCTCGCAGATCTCTTTTGAACTAATAGAGCATCAGGGTGACGGGTAGAAATGGATTCATTTTGACACTGAGACATCATCAGCATTTCAAGTAAACACACCACAGTTTGAATAAACCGCCTCAAACATGCTTGGTGCAAACATAAAACACATTTCCTTTACCTGTTGATGAGATGTGCGATTGACCTGAAGTTGTGCAC
>OMLB01034219.1:16233-28588 GCA_900302555.1 Myripristis jacobus | reverse complement strand
CTTATATAGCCTGCATATAATTTTAAGCTCAATAAATTCAGATAATATTTGACCGGAATTTCAAACATTTGTCCGGTAAATTGAAAACCTGCCGGTGCCAATTTTTTCTAGTGGAAACCCTGTCAGTAACAGATTAACTGCTGCTCATGTTGAAAACAACCAACTGTCTGGTATTCATCCCACTGCAGAACTCTTTTGAACTAATAGAGCATCAGGGTGACGGGTAGAAATGGATTCATTTTGACACTGAGACATCATCAGCATTTTCAAAGAAGTAAACACACCACAGTTTGAATAAACCGCCTCAAACATGCTTGGTGCAAACATAAAACACATTTCCTTTACCTGTTGATGAGATGTGCGATTGACCTGAAGTTGTGGACCATGTTGAGGGCGTGGACATAGCTGACTGAGGGCAAGCTCAAGTAGAACTGCAGAGCCTGCTGCCTGTGCTGCCCTTTGACCTCCAGCGGCACAGTGATGCCCTGACCTTTCCGCTGCTCCAGCCGTGCCAGGTCTGCCAGCAGGGCGGCGCTCTCCTCGGGGCCGTTGCTCCACAGCAGACGAACCCCTGTACGCACCAGGGCAGCCATCATGCTGTCGTAGTAGCGTGTTCGCTGGAACGGACGGGATGCCTCACCTGGGACAGCATGACACATAGATGTCATCTCTCAAAGTAAACCCAAATACCTCTCACAAAACATCTGCATCATAAAGATACATGGTAGTATGGAGACACATCACTAACATCTGGGTGACTGTGTTAAAGCTATGGTTTTTAAGCACATACTTTATCTGTTGTGTAAAATCATGGAAATAAATACTGAGAGGCATTTTATGAGAGCAGTCCTGTGATACAGAGGGAGGATTAGAGTCACAATGAAATTGCCTTTTGAGAACCTCTTGCTTCCTTAATTTGAGGTATTTCCTGTTAACACAGGATGTTGGAGTGCGGCTTAACACAGTAATTGGCTAGGGATGTTTGGCTAGGGAGAGACATCAAGTTTGTTTTACCAGGATTGTTTTTGCGGGTTGAAATTTTTGTTCATCCTAACTGGTTCTACATGACATCACCATTGAAGATACACTTTTAAAAAACATACAAAAAAAATTCTTCGTAAATTCTATGGCATTTGTATTATTAGTCGTTTTTTTTGTTTTTTTTTTTTAATTTCATTGTGACTTTAAGAGAGGCATATGCATTGTGCTGTCTTTACCCGTAATGCATAAATGTTAAGATTTCCTGATCATTCAGGCAATGACTGACCTGGCTTGGTGCGGTCCTTCTCCACCACCAGGCAGACACGCTCAAACAAGCCCTGCAGGCTGTTCACCCGCTCGGCCAGTCGCTTACGATTCTGCATGGCGGCCAGGTCTGACTGGCTGTGCCTCTCCACGGCCATGCGGCTGCTGACAATGAAGTAGTTACCATCCAATGAGCAGATGTGGACGGTGGCCGCGTGGCGCTGACGCAGGCTGGTCACCAGCTCCGCTCCACCGCTGATACAGCGACTGTCCACCAAAACAGAAACAAGGCCAGATGGAGCGGGGGACTCGCCTGTAGACAAAGCTGGACCGATGGGGTTCTGAGGCTGGTGCGTTGAGTCGGAGGTAGAGGTGGATGCCTTGAAAGAGTAAAACTTCAGTGTAGATCATTTTGACTTTCATGACACTCCTCAGATATGGTTTAATAAACAACTAATGCAATATCTTGTATGTCTACATAATACCTCTTACTCTGGTAAAGTGCAAATGGCCCTTCAGTCAGGTGTGCACATATCTCAGTTTTTCTAACTTAAATATGATCTGCTATGGATGCCCATTTACAGTGATTCTGTACTGGGGACCCTGATATGAAAAGATCTTTTGTTTGTCTTAAATATTAAATAATTTATATGTCATACTTAATCACTGATAAATACATCCAAAGTGGTAAGATTAAAACATTTTGTTGTATCCAAACACTTTCTAGTGAATCAAATTATAGTGAGATAATATTCCTTATTTGGCTGAGCACCCAGGTAAGAAGCCCAGGGGCGACCCCCACTTTACCTCTGATGGTTTCCTGGAATCTAACAGGGATTCTGACTCCTGAAAGTCCAGCTCGTCAGACAGCAGAGCCTGGTTTTGCAGTCTCTGGTGACACCTGCAGGAGAGAGTAAACAATACACGAGCTGATGACCATGTGCCTGTGTTTATGCATGCTGGTGCTTTGTCTTTGTGTGTGTGTGTATGAATTTCATTACCTCTCATTTTTCTCATCTTCATCTACTGATCCTCTCTGAGCCCTACTCAGCAGTGATACCTTGGCTGCTATGGTTGGACACGAGGAGGGAACTTTCTGCTGCAGTGTGGGCTTGCTGGTTGCCAAATCCTGCTGTACTGCCTTTGGCCTGAGGGGGGCGGCAACATCCCCATTAGGCATCACCCTGCTCTCCTTAACAACTTGCTCTGTCTCCTCCTCGCTAGAGTCATTTATGCGTATGATTCGGGAGCGTTTGGTTTTGACCCCAGCTTCAGGTTGGGGAGCTCTCTGCTCTCTCACAGCTCCCACTTGTGCCCTGTTTTTGTGCAGAAGAGCTCTGCGTCTAGTGGTGTACTGCTTCTTCCCGTCCACGTATGAGTCTTCAGGGATTAGTTCCATGACATCATCTTCGGCCTCTTCCTCGCTGCTCTCCATCTCCTCCACCTCACTGCCCACCACAAAGCTGTCCTCTGCATATGTTTCATCCATTTCAGGCACCTGCGCCCAAAAGCTCAGGTTAGGGACACACATTACAGCTTAAGTCAAGATATAGACTGCAGCTAGACAACATAGCTTGATATTCTGTCTCTTTAAATACACGAGTTGCACTTTAAATGAATCAACTCTGAAGAATAATACAGTAAAATATGCATCGTTCTTTGCACCTGGGAGAAGATGTCCATGTCGTGCTGTTTTCTGTAAACCATTTTGAACTTGCCAGCGACTGCAGGGCTTCTCACTGACTTCAGGTAAACCCCGTGCATATCTGAGTCTGGAATGGAGAGGATCAGACGGGAAGCCAAATGTTACTGTCGAATGAAAGATTCCTTCTGCCTCCCCAAACTAGAGTACTTCAGTCTCCACCACAAGTGATTTCAAGTGATACAAATTCAGTTCACTGAATTTAAATCTAATTTGTTTAAGTCAGCTTCACAAGTTCTGCAAACATGAGTCACAGTCTCTGTCATAGCAATGTTTGGATGGAGTATGAGTGCCAAACATCCGGTATATAACAATTACTAACTCTGAGTAAGATGCTCATCTCATATAGAAAAAATAAGGTCACACCATACTATCGTACAACACTAAATAGCAAATTTAATGTTGACAAAACTGGACTGGATACCAGGAATTGTAGGGGATACTAGTGTGGGAAACTAACTGGGTGCTAAGTTCCTCAAATCAGGCTGCATGCTGTACCATTGAGTCCCTGGGAAAAATGTGAGTTGTCCACCACAAAGCCCTCAAGTGACTGGTTCTGGTCTTCCCCATCCTCTTCATCAGACGACACCTCTGCGTCCTCCTCCTCCGACAGCTCTGCTTCCTCATCCAGGAAGTGACGGCCTCCTCGGCGTAGGGCAGGCTGACAAAGGGACAGTGGAGAATGTCAACGAATAATGAACGCGTCCATGCAGCTGGCAGATAATTATAAAAAAAATTTCACATCGGCAGGAAGGTGTCATTTTTTGGTAAATGTTGAAATGATGTGGTGAAGGGTATTTCTGCTCACAGCCTGCTTCAACTTGTATTTTTATTAAATATAAATTCCACTTCTGTACCAGCAGCTTTTGTTGTCACTGTAGATAAACAAGTAATTTTTCTCACTTTCATTAATCACAATTTCACTAATCGCTCTCTGGCTTACGGGGAAATATCTAGGCCAAGCAGGGAATTCAGTGGTATCAGAAACAAACAAAAACCTGAGCTGTTTGGCAGTAATACGCATTTTGCCTTGCCACATTCAGAGAAATAAAAAAAGAGAAATAAATCAGATAAATCAGATTCAGAACACAGCGCCCTGTGTTCTGAACTGGTTACCACACAGACCTTGAGTTTTCCTTGGCGGACGTGCTGCCTCGCAGGTTCATGCACTGTGGCTCTGCGCACAAACACCGAGTCATTCTGGAAGTCGTCGTCAGACACAGCTTCCCTCTCTGTTTCATCAGACTGTAAAACAATTAGAGAGGCAAATGAGTCAAATACTGTACTCTACACTCATAATGGATTATGATATCATTATATTATGAAGACTTATGGAAATTATTGTGTGCTGGACAGAGTGAAGCTATCAAATTATATCAGCTGTGCTGAGTAAGTTACACCATGCCATTATGTAAATGAATCAAATCTTACTATATTAAGCGCAGCTGTGTTTTTCCTGTTCAGTAGGAGAGGGGAGTCAACATCACTGAAGACCTTGGACTAACAGAGACAAAACATATTACAGGCATTATACAAATGTGTACACACATTTTATCTGCACATAGAGCCATGAAACGTGTGCGCATCATACTGTATTATGTGAACTGGGCTTATTTCAATATGTATTAGAGATCAGAGGTATAGGTGTTGGTTAACTTAAATATTTCAACAAAATCTCCCTTGCCAAGCTGACACAGACAGGAACAAAAAGAACAGATCTGCAAAGCAGTCTGCTAGCTGGTTGTCATGACAACTGCAGGTACTTAGGATGGACAGAGGCATACTGAAATATTTTTATCAGGTATCTCCTGTCTTTGCTGTTGGTAGGCTATACTATATAACACTGAGACAAACTATTCATCTTGTTGAAAATCTCACCAACATCTCTTTTTGACTTTGTTATATACAAAAAGTAATGACAGCTTCTGTATGCATCTTATTCAGCACAAAAAAATAGAAAAATAAATGTTAGCGCAAGAAAATCAAACTTTTCATTAGCCATGTGTGTGTTAATGTGCTAATGTGTAACTGTGCGTATCAACAGGCCTGACGCACCACTTCTGGAGAAGACAAAGGGTTTGCCTTGGTCTGATGTCTTCTTTTCTGGACCACAATTTCATCCTCACTGTCACTGTCACACTCCCCTGAAAAAGGAAGTGAGGTTCAAATCTGAGTGGGGCACAACTAAGTGATTTAACATTACAAAACTTGAGGATGGAAAATGTGATTTTTTTTTTAAACCCCTTAGTAAAAGTAAACCGACCTGGAGGGGCAGCGGGGTCAAGCCCAGACACATATTCCCAATTTGAACTGTCTTCCACGCCTAACACCTTCGGCCTGGGTGTGACTCCTCTCTCGGCCTCGTTGCTGGGACCCTCCGGCCATCTCCTTTTCAAGCTGGAGAGTGAAGAGGGGCTGCAAATCCCTGAGTGACCAGGCATGAGTGTCCGCCTCACACCCAGTGACGTGATTGGAGATGGCAGAGCCCCACCCTTGGAGGTCAAAGGTGAAGTCAGAAGAGAGGCAGCCTCACTCCTCCTGCGCTCTGACTGGGTCAACGGGGTAGACAATTTGGTTTCACTGGACTGTAATCTCTGTCTGTGGAAGCTGTGACAGGGAGTGGAAGAGCCAGAGATGGCTGGCAGAGATGCTGTGGAGGCAGCCGCCACTTCCTGCTTTTTTGTTGTGGGAGAGGTCGTTATAGACGGGGCAGGAACAGCCTCTTCTTCTACTTCATCCTCAGAGTCCTCCAGTGAATATCCAAGGTCAAAGTTGACAGAGAAGAAGTCACGGGAGCTGTCAAATGACTCATAGCGTTGTGTCATTATGGGAGATGTATGATGGAGAGTATCTATCTTGTCTGCTATGGAACCTTTTGTTTTGTTTGTCTCCAATGCGTCTTTATTGGTTTCTATTGTGTTTTCATGCTCTCTCTCCAGACAGTGTGTAGTGTTTATAGCCTCGAGTGTGCATTTATTGTGCAAGTCGGCTGTCTCATGAGTGTGTGTTGTGTTCAGTCTATGTTTGCTGTCACTTAAGTGTGTACTGCTAAGTGTGCTCATGGGAACATGTGTGCTTGATGTCTGGTTCATGTTGTTAGCATTGTGCTCAGTGCTATATGATGTGCTGGATGTGATGCAGCTGTCTTCAGGTGTGGGAATGTCCGGGATGGTCATCTGCAGGAAGGCTTCGTCATCCTCAAACAAGTCCATGCTGTCGTCCAGGTTAGGCCTGCACCCTTGCTCGGCTGGAGGCTGAGGAAGAGGAGGGTGATGGAGTTGAGGAAGGTGAGAGTTTCCTTCCTCATCCATACCATCATCTGCCAAAAAGTCAGCCATTTCCTCATTCCTGGCATTATCACAATGGTCTTTCTCCTCATTTGAGCCCTCACTTTCCATTCCTTTGCACTTCTTAGCATCGCCATCAACTAATTCCTCCATTGAGTCATTGTCAATTTCATTGTCCAACTCTTTGTTGATGCCATCATCCTTGATATGTTGATTAACGTACACTACTTCATCACCAAAGACCTCATCCCAGCTTGGACTGTTGGCCGCTACATGGCCCCTGTTAACAGCAGGTTCTGAGGCGGCTGGTGAACGGTTGGAGAAAAGCTGTGGCGGCTGCTGATGAGGTGAATCATGATTGTCTTTGACATCTATTGGAACTTCATCAGAGTCAGCCCTTGGCGAGGCAATATAATCTTCACTCATCAAGTCGTTGTCGTCGTGCAGATCCAGGGCAAAGTTGACCTGGAATGGCCCCTTGTCCTCTTCCAATCGCCCAGGAGAGGGAGGAAGTGACTCGTACAGTGAACCCTCCAAGTCAAAGGGGACTGATGGTGGAGACCTGGACAGGAGCTCTGCCACATTGGCCAGAATGACCTTCAGACTCTCTGCTCTGTGCTTCCCTGGCGGCGATGTGCCATCAGAGGAAGCAGCAGAATCCCATTTAGGAAGGTAGAGCATGGTCTGAAGTTCAATGTCTTCGTCTAGGCAAGGCTCACTATCACCAATTTTCCTCATCAGCTGTGAAATATGGTGTAAATTTAATGGATCATTGACTGTATTCTCTAATTTTACAATATCCTTGCTGGGAGACTGGATCTTTGGACTCTCACTGTCCTCAGTTACTATGACACAGTCGTCATCCATGTCAGCGACTGGGTGATCATTTTTTGAGGGCAGGGGGCAAATTGGTTCAGGTCCTGTGTGCTCGCTGATGTCATCAAAAGGAGCCTCAAAATCACATTCTACAGGAGATTTGTGTTTTGTCAGCAGGGAGTCTAACCCAGTTCCTTTTGCATTCTCCCTCTCTCCCTCCTCATCCACACATTTAAGATCAGACAAAGAAGGGTGAGAGGGTTTAGGTTTGCGGGAGGTAGTTTTGGTGCATGTCTTCATGCTCTTCTGTCCCTTTCTGTGAGCACTTTTATCCATCTGCCCATCCCTCATGTGGAGGTAAGGAAGAAGCTCTTTTTCATAACTGCATTCTCCCTGCAAAACACACACACACACACACACACACACACACACACACGAAGGTCACACAAGTTGTCATCCCACTGCAAGAGAGCCAAGATCCGGCAGCTGAATCAGCCAGTGGCATTGCCAGCTCTTGTAAAACACATGTGATTCACAGAGCAGCCAATTTACCAATCACAGAGCTGGCCAATCATGTTTAATGTAATCACAAAATGTACAATAAAGAGAGTCACATTGCAGCCAAATACAAAACACCCATACAAAATTCTGATGCAACATATTTCCCTATTTTTGCACAGTTTTGTAATGCTTACATGGGAATGTCTTGTGGCAGTTAGGCAACGTCACCCAGCTCTTGTACAACCAAGACACAACCCTCTGACGTGCGAGACAGTGCCCGACTTGCCAATACATTGACAAAGAAATTCACAATAAAAATGAAGGTATTGCACAAGTTCCTCTGCTTGCTATTGAATAATCAAAATCAGAATTTTCCAATATAGCCAAAGCGAAATCCCTCCAACCTCTTGTACACCAACACACACACACATCCATCATCATCATCATCATCCTGTCATTTCCATTTGTGCAAACCATATGACCTGGAACTGATTTATATTGAGTGGTTCCCTGCTTGGCCCAGCGGGGTGCCGTGGAACCTGTGGTGTGGAAGGAGGATGTGAGACAAGTAGGAGGTGACACTGATGGAGGGAGGGAGGTGGGAAGAGAGAGAGGGAGAGAGAGAGAGAGAGAGAGAGAGCGACACAGAGAGTGTAAAGGGAGATTCTGTTTTTGTTGCCAAGGTTCAGGCATATGTGTTTAGAAAAGAGGTACTGAGTCTAGACAGAGATGGGAAGGGATTTTATGCCACCGCATTAAGTGGAGATTCACTAAAAGCGGCTATTTGCACTATTAAAGTGCAAAAACGGTAAATTGTGCATGAAAGGCATTCTGTGGGTGAGGAAATTCGCCATCGGCTAGACAGCCGGATGGTAACAGTATGCTCTCATCGATCGGTATCGCCATTTCAACTCAATATCTTCACTTTATGATGAGATCCACTTTTGTCGATTTTCATGTCTTAACTCCAGCTGAAGGATAACATGCTCCTTTTTTGTGTTGACAATATTAAGTGACCCTAGAGGTTTATGAAACCTTTTCAGAACCAATTAGATAATCTCAAAAATGCATGGTGGTCAAGCTGAGAACCAGACCACTCTTCTTTTCTCCCGCAGAGCTGACCTTTAAAAAAATCGAATGTTTTCATCTGGCAACATCTTGATGTTAATTTGATTTTTAAGATGCTCTCATCCAAGGTAACCAGTGCAACAGACTACCATAGCCTATTCTTATGAAAGAATTGCTATATTAATTGCATTGTACACAGTCATTCTTCATTATTTTGTACTTCCAACAAACATTTGTTCAGGCAAAACTTGATTTTTGTCTAATGAATTTCCTGTGATTTGCAGCTCAAAACCAGGGATTCAACACAGTGCCAGACCAGTCAAAACCTTGGCCTGGTATAAGGCGCTTATTCTGAAACGGCCTGTAAAACAGGTTGGACTATTTTCAAAACACGCTCATTTTACAGTCAGTAACTCAAGCAAAATCCATATTTGCCAAAGTCAGTATTAAACATACTTGATCATATATTCACACAGAGGAAAAGTTGATTATGCTTAATGGAGCACCATTGATTCCCACTTTTACTCTTATCACAATACTTGAAATGGAGTTATATTCAAATCTTGATGCTTTCTACTTTATTTCTCACTTTTTTGAACAGAGAAAAAAACATTTAGTGAGCATGAATATTTGAGCGTGACTCCATTTCAAATATTGTGATCTGACTTTCAGAGCAACAGATCAACAGTCAAGGCGCGGCGGTCACAACGAAACGTTCACTTTTTTTTTCTTCTCTTAAAATTCCTTGGCTCCTCTCTTCTTCTTCACCTCTGTTTTTTCTTATCTTTCCTTCCGTTCCTCTTTTCCTACCCCAGTTCCTGACGTGATACATTTTTCTCCAGCTCTGTCCTCAGTAGCTATGGGTGTACATCTAGGTCATCATGGCCTGGCCTACTTTGCTGGCTTTACATAACAGTTCAGAGAATCCTTACATAATCAAGAGGCCTGCCTGTCCTGTGTTTCTTTGTCATCATGGGAAAGAGAAAAAAAAAAGAGGCATAGTAATGACAAAAGCATATACACACCCATGGCTTTGTGTTGGTAGAGTGGGAGGCAGTTAAGTGATGGTGGGTAAATGGGGGCAAGATTTATAGTTAAAATAAAATTTGGGTTCACATTGGGGGGGGTTTATTATTTGTTCTCATGCGTCGTTTGAGGAGCTGAGGCTGGGTTATGAGGGTCAGAAGGCCTCGGCAAATTCAGGCTAAGCAAGACGTCATCACGGAGTAAGACGAGAGTCACTAAGGGTGAAGAGAGGCTGCCAGTGTGCTTTTGAGCTCTCTGTATACAAGAGCGTGCATGTCTGCTTAGCGTGGAATAAATGAAATTTAACAATCACTAAACAGAGAGGCAGTGTTCATCAATTAATAAAACACGTGAGGCTATGTATGTCACATTAGAGGTAAAAAAAAACAAAAACTGCAGCTTCTAGGAGGACAGATCTGCTTTGTGAGCTTCGAAATAGGACTAAAAAGAAATTTTAAAAGAAAAAAACTGCAGAGAACAAAGCTGGCTTGTTTATTCGAAATGCATCTAAAAATGGTGCTTGTCAGTGTTCATGCCCCTTGGCTCTATATGATTTTTTTTACCTCCCAGATTTGTAGATTTCCTGGCAGATACTTTAAAATGGTTAAAGTCTGGCCGAGTATTGCAGAGACAGAGAAACGCTTTACGATCCATTCAATGACAAACATAATGTTGCATTTCAATAGGCCTCCCTGGTTCTCGGTGACTTGGTGTTCTCACTCTACATGGATCAGAAACCAGCACTTCTCACTGCCTTAACTAAACAGGTACCAGATATTTTGCGAGGGCCAAAGCTGATTATTTTATTACATCAGTTTCCCGTATAATGCTCAGAAATTAAGCAATCCTGTCCCGAAGTCCTCTGGTGTTTTCAAGTTGTTGACTATTGACCAGCAGATAAACTCAAATTCTATTGTTTAGGACACCAGTGACTGCAAAAGAGCCTTCTACCAGGCGCAGGATGCCAAAGTTTAAATTTCTCTACAAAGGTACATTTGACTCTAAGCATACACACATAGAAAACCATGCAAGCATTCACATTAACATCTGTATGTGTACTTTAGATTTATTCATTCCTCCATTTGTTTACATATTTCTTGTGCCTATTTGTGCAAACAATGAAAGCTAATCGCTGTAGCACACCTTGTGACAGTCTGTGTTGTTTAAGAGTATATGGTGTCTGAATGTTCTGTCCTGTTTGCTTTTTATTCTGTTAACTTAATACAGCCATAGAGTTACATGAGATATTAGCTGCCATCTGGCCCACTGAGCCTTTTTTCCTATACAGGTGGACCAGTTCTCTTCTTCCCAAACACGGCCATCACAATGACTCAAGGCAAATGAAAATAACAACCTTAACCCTCCTTGCTCATTCTGCCAGTTTCACCATAATCTCTGACCCAATTACGGAGATTTGTGCAATTTTGGGGCCCTTACCCATGGCACAATCTTACGTAAGGGCAGATGGTGAGATTAAGGCCTAATTACCTTCACTGGAACATTCTTTGAAAACCACAGCAATATCCCAGTGCTGGGTGAGCTGAACTGGATATTTGGAAGCGATAATGTCCATAATTCCAGGGGATATCCTGCTGAGAATGGAAACCAGCTCCAGAAACTTTAAGAAGAGAGTAACAGAGCAAAGTCACATGGCTAAATTGTGAAAATGCTTCTGATCTCGCTTGTCAAATGGTCAATTGTCAAAACGCATAAGGATACCGCACACATCTTAGCAATGCAGTTTAATAGTCTTCATGAAAAGCTATCATTTTTATGAAAAGTCAGTTTTGTATCAGTTTTGTAGGTAGCAACTCCTGTTGTTGTAGTCGAGCTCCAGTGGCCGGTTGATAATACTGATCTATTCAAGCTGACAGAAAAACAAGATTGCTATCAGCCACAAACAAAGACCCCAAACCAACTCTCTGCTACTAGGTCAGCAGACATCCTAAATAAATAAATAAATAAATAAATAAGTAAAAAACTAAATAACAAATAATTTTCAAGCTGGAAACATACCTACTTTGTGTACTGAGAAAAAAATATATAGCTATTGTGATCTCGACTCATCTTATCATTAAAAGCAAGAAGGAAACAGTTCAGTGTGTTGACCTGAGGATTCTCAGAGCTGTGGGAGCATGAAAGCTGATAAATTTGCAGTTTGTTAAATTCCAGTTCAAACTGGAACGATGGAAGGGGGAAGTACAGCCTGGAGGCAGCCTGACAGATATAAGTGGAATTCATGTTACCAAAACCATAATTTTGCCATGGAGCTTGTTTATCATGCCAGTTGTATGCCTCTCAATTCACAACGATAAATATGGCAAATCGCTGTGACGCAGTTCTCCGCTCTGTGTTCACATGCAGCTCAGCTGACTCCTCTCAGCTCGTCTTCAGGGCAGCTGCATAATGACTTTTTTTCCTCCCACGTTCTCAAATTCAGCCTACTTTTTCATCATTTATGAAACTGTCAGAAATACCAAACTTGATTATTTATTTACTTAAAATAGCCTCAGCCACTTTTTAAAAAAGTTTGTAGCCAACCTTCTGCCCAGCACTGGGAAAGTCTGATTATCCCTTTAAAACCTAAGCAAACTGGCTTGATTTCTTTCAAAAACATGGGGAAAAAGGATATGAGCAACACGAAATGACCTGAAAATTCAAGAGGAAAGTCAAGAAAGCTATATTTATAATTATTATAATTATACATTTA
>OMLB01034219.1:0-16213 GCA_900302555.1 Myripristis jacobus | reverse complement strand
TAGAATTATACATTTATGTTAAATTAAAAAAATATATTTTCTTTTTGGCTAATTTTCAGATCATTTTCTTGTCTTTTTTTTTATTTTCAGGACTTTTTTGGGTTGCTTATGGTTTGTTATTTCCTTGTTTGTTTTTTTTGTTTTTACTTTTCTTTTTTCCCCCTCTTTCTTTCTTTTCTTCTTGCTAATTTTTGGGTTATTTTCTTGTACCTTTTTCCCCCCCTAATTTCTTGCTAATTTTCTAATCATTTCTTGTAAAGTTGCTCATTGCCTTTCTCCCATGTTTTTGAAAGAAATCAGATGAATCGGCCCGGGTTTCCAAGGGATCAGGAATGAATTAACTTTGAATAAATGTCTCCATGGTTTCATGACCACTGCACATTCCAGACATGAGCTCAGTTACTTTGCTTCATGCCAAATGCTGGACTGGCTTGTAGCTTGACAATCCAATCAATCAATCAATTCCTCCATTCAATCTCTGACCAAACATTACGATATTCGTTCGTTAATTTGTTTATGTATATAGTCGTTATGTATCACTGCTCATTTTTGGTGGACAGAGTCCTACAGCCAGCGATGGGCCTGTCCTCACCTCGCTCTCCTCTCTCATGCGGTCTATGAGCTCCATCACGCTGACAAAGTGCTGGCAGCGGAGGGAATGGTCCACAGACGAGGTGGGCAGCGCTCGGTTCTGCCAGTGTCTCCACTCCCACAGGGACAGCTCTCTGGATGGCCGGCCACTGTTAGAGCCCTCCTCCTTTGAGACACGACATAAGACACAAATAACATCTTATTAAAAGTAAGGAACAAAAGAAAAGGAAGGAGAGAAGATAACGGGGTACTTATCATTTTAATATTCCAGACCTCTCCAGACATAATTGACCAGCCTTTGCAAGGATGCTTTTCCAATGCAATGCTATTGTAAACATGCAGGTATAGTTTGAGAGTTACAGCTAATGTTTTAAGGCAATTTCAGTCTTCCATTCTTCTTTTTCTAATAAACACTGGAGGTACCTATAAAAGTAATTAATGTTAAATATATATTCTAAAGTTAATTCAAAGTTCATTCATTCATTTGGTCCACTGTAGAGGTAACCTTTAGGCAGGAATACGGTTCATTATGTTTATCAAGTGTTATTATGAGGCTCCTTTAGGTTGACCAAGAAATAGGTGAGTAAATGAAATTAAGCTAAAATGTTTATGTTGACATTGGAGCTCATGTGTTTGCATATGGACGCTAAGCTCAAAAAGGGCTCATATATCCCCACTCTGTCTTCTTCACTTCCATTCAAACAGTAGATATTATATAAAGTGGATAAACAGTTCACCTGAGGTGGCAGGTCACCAGGTATGGACAGGAAGTGCGATCGGCTCAGGGTTGGATGAGCCTCATCTTCCTCCAGTTTCATGGTGGACGCCCACAGGGAAAACTCTGTGGGGGTCAGAAACCCATCCGACTTTACACTGCGCTGCCGGCCTACCCCACACACACACACACACACACACACACACAAATGCACACACAAACACACACAGAGAAATTAGTGACACCAGAATCTTACACCGTACCAGCTTTACACAAACACCAAAAGCTACCACATTGTAACTATTTACCCAGCTGTTGAGGGTGGATGAGAGAGCTCTGTCCCTCAGCGAGGGACCGTCGGCCTCTGCTGGAGCGCCTGCTGCTGTCCTGGTGGTCAAACTGGCCACAGGTGATGTGCATCTTATGGAGGGTGGGGTTCACCCCCTCCGGCAGCATGCGGGGACTGTTGGGGTACATCTGGAAGCTGTTCTTGCTACCGATGATGGACTTGTACACCTTGCTTTTGTTGCTCTGGCTCTGGTTGTAGGTCTGAGAAAAGCAAAAGATGAATTTCTGAAACATCCAGGGGCATAAATCTGGAGCTTGGACAGAACAGTTGGTGGAGAGCATGACTTTGAACTTGAAAGTCCACAATTTAAGTCACCTATTCAGACCTTATTTTCCCCCATTTAATCCCTATGTATCTTTGTCGCAGTAACAATTCTAATAAGCGCCTACATATTATAGGCTCAGAATATTTCACATAGATGTTGAGTGTATAAAAAGTAATATCTCTTCTTATGCATATAAACACATACTGTGATATGTGACATGGTCAGGTATAAGTAAAAAGGTAGAGTATACACTGCTAAGATGAGGATTTAAAAGACCACTGTGCTTAAAAAATATGTATGGACACAATGGAACTATAAAGTGTTTTCAATATAGGGATTCACCAAATGGCACTGGCTATATGCTGGTTCATGAATTATTTTGGATGAGCCTCTATTTGCGTCTTTATTAATTCTGCCATGATTCCTCTTGCTTTTGCAGATGTGCATCCCTGGCAAATGCTCACCCTCTCCTCTCGTCCCTCAGCCAGGATGACGACAATTCGTCCCTTCCGCTTTCGTCCGGTGCGGCCCATTCTCTGCACCAAGCGGATGGGACTCTTCTGTGCGTCGAAGCAAACGATGAGGTCCACCTCTCCGATATCCAGCCCCTCCTCCCCGACACAGGTCGACACCAGCGTGTTGAAGCCTCCCTGGCGGAACCGATGCATCACCTAGGACAGACGTGAAGGTATGGTTGGAAAAAAAAGTCCCTCTCCTGCTGTTACCTTGAGTTCTTTATCATTTACTCACTCAAAGCAAGCTGGAAGGGAAGAGTTTGACAAACAAATGAACTCAGAACAAGACACTGTGGTAGGTATAAACTATAAAGACTAATACATAACACACAGGTCAAAGATCTGGTCTTTTTGTAACATAACATCCCAAAGGCTATCATATATACACATATAGACCGGTGATATCCTGCATTATTTATTACAAGGGAATGGTGCAAACTATCTGCAGAGAGAAGCAGCAACACTGAGCAAACTGGCAGTGAGATCAGTGCAACTACTGTTACAGATGGACTGCTCATTTTGCATAGTTTGTGAGCAAAGCAGGCAAATTTCTTAGAGGAAAACTGACAGTACCACAGCAGGAGTGTACACTATTTGCATTATAGGGGCCTTGAAAACATGCTTATTTTACATTTCTACATTTCTAAGATATTTTAAATGCATCTTATATGAAATGAGGCAAGACTAATCACCTTGAAAGTGGTGCTGATGAAACAAAAAAATATGAAAAAATCTAATCAAATGTAAATGCCTAAATGAGGAATAGATGCTTACAGTTTTTTTCTTAAAACAAAAAAGTCTGGAATGCAAATAATCTTATTTTGCTGAAATGCTACAAAGAGGTAGAGAGAATGTGGTCCTCTGAATACTCCTGGCTGCATGGAGATAATTTTATTTTCATGTCTCTTCTATTTCTCATGACAGCCTGCCACTGGGCAGCCTGCCATTGCCTGGCATATGGTGGAGTGAGCTTTGCAGGCTATTGCTATGTAAACAATCTGAATGCAAGGACTCATCCGAATTCAGGAGAGCAGCATTATTATGGAGATGTTGCTTTACATGCATTAAGCAGACAGCAAACCATAAGTAGCAATAGGAGGAACAAATTCTCTGGTAATACTGGATATGGAGGCGTTTAGTCTTTCTCATGTACATATATAATCACTCTGAGCTCTATTTTGGAGTTTTTGAGTCCTTTTCATGAACTTTAGCTGTGTGAAGTGAATCTGCTTCACTGAATGAGTCACTGCTTCTGCTATTTTTTCACTGAAGAACTTGCGATTAATAACACCTGGCAACCAATTATTGTGGTGACAGGTGGTACAATAGTACAGTTTCTATGTCCGCCTACAGAGATGGGACAAGGGCTTCTTTATGTAAGTTGTTCTTGTGAACAATATGTCACAATATCAGTTTCAATGTGTATAAATCAGCGTATGACATTTTACATATTTTTTTTAATTGCATGCCACACCACACCTTACTTTAAAGCTGTCTTTCATAAATTGAGGCATTTAGTCTCTACCTCCAGCTGCTCCTTCTGGGTGAAGCCTTTAACCCTGTTCCCTGTTGAGGCTTGGCCCATAAACGTCATGACCTTTATCAGCGGTGTATGGCGGTTCAACATGGCCGCGATCTCCTGTACACTCTCACGAAACGATGAGAAGATCATTACACGTGTGCTCACTTCCAGGGGTCTGCTGGCAGCGGCAGGCCCTGACTCTGCAAATCAACAGGACAGAAGACAGACAGGCAGTTGAAATCAGAGAGAGAGAAAATCCCTTCACCAACTGCTAGCCACCCTCTCTAAACTGAATATGTCCCCAGGCCCCAGCTCTGGGACCAGAATATTAGCTAGTACTACTAATACTGGCAACTGATGAGAACTGAATTATGCATGCAACAAAAGCTATTTTTTGCAGCCTTGGTTTTGAGATACTAACAGCTTTTTGCCTCTTCTGTTGGAGAACTTGCCTCTGGTTTTGTGTTTGTACATAGTTGAATGTACAAAAAAATGTGTTGACGTTGTGGCACTGTAGATAAACCACTGTTTATAGAGAAGTTAGAAATTCAACAGAAATCCAGCAGATTAAACATCCTGTCAACATCAAAAATGTGAACCGTTCCAAGCACTGCTCGTAAACGAACTCAAACACTATCTGAAAATTTTGGAAGGTAACTAGTACTTTTTACATCTATATTAGCATTCTAGGGAACTGTTGCAGGGAAACCTCACTGAATTCAACTGATTTCAACTCTTTGTCAGGACAAGAGGCTGCAACTCTGTAGTAAACTATGATACTGAATTAGCTGAGAGAAAAATACAATTCCAACTCTTCCACAGTTTCAACTTGTAATTCATCTTGTTGACTCAGAATAACCCTTCTCAACGGATGAGTCAGAACAATTCACTGCAACAGTACAAAAATTACCATTGTTATCTGCTGAGCTCTCAGCCCACTGTCTGAAGTGCTGCAGCACCACCTCCTCCAGTTTGTGCAGTTTGGGATGACTGTAAATGAAGGGCTCATCCGGACCTATAAATACAATGGTACAGGATGTTATTTAATCTGGGAACAGATTTACAGCTGCAAGAGGGCATTTCTTTCTGCAGAGGAGCAGGATGCAGCCATACATCTCTGCAAACCAAAATCACATCAAAATGTGTCTCCCAACTTAAGTCCATTCTGGCCATAGATAGAGGGTGCATATTAGACTCATATTCAATGAATGAATGTGTGTTCACGTACCAGCAGATGGCTTCACAAACACTGCCTCCATCTCCTTGTAAAGGTCCATGAAGATGGGAGTCCTCTGCAGCTCATTCCTCGCCCTGGACATCTCTGAACATATGCACAAGACCAAACAAACAATATCAAACAGTTTACTTGTCTCTTATTGAGAGAGTGCGCACCACTGATCTATCTAAATTATAGATCAGTGGCAAAAACCTGGGGGTAAACTAAGAAAGAAAGACAGTTAGAGAGAACTGGTAGAGATCAGGTGAGATGTGAAGATCCCTCCAGCAGCCTAGCCACTTGTGTGGATAAAGGTACTGGGTGAAGTGTGAAGACGCATTAAAAGCTTGCAGGTGAGGTAACCCACCTCTGGCTCCGTCCATGATGCCCTGGATGTAAAAGAAGAGCGAGCGGAGCCCCATCTGCAGCAGCAGCTCGTAGCCGTGGTACAGACTGATGCAAAGGGCAAAGTCGCCCTCCAAAATCCCTTGCTGTGGACCCTGAAGAGAGCAGAAGACGAGTCAGAGTGGATTCTGACCCACAAAGCTAAGAGATGACAAGAGGAAATACAGGCAGCCGAGTATGACCAAACGTCTTGAGTGTGGACTATGCCACCTGGTAGTGAGACAGATAAATAGAGACAAGGCAAATTTGTCGTACAGTGAGATAACTTTATGATTATTAATGATTCTGGTGATGACGAGTCTACCTGCTAAATTAAAAGGGAACTAGTCATATACACTGGCTATGTTGAGGAATTTTCTCTGTGAGCACTTGTGGAGCACTATCTATATATCATTTCTTTTATATTAAACTGTATAAGTTATGATCTTCATGTTTAACAATAGTTCGAAAATAACTTTTACCCTGCCTCAACAGTGCCTGAATATGCAGTGCTTAAGACTGTGGCAACTTTTTTTGGCTTATCTGGGCTGCTAGTAATTATGATGTCTTGCGTATCATTTATCCACTGTATCGTGTTCAAGGTATACAGAATACAGAACAACATAATATCAAACTGTGCCTTGATGTGTGGTGATGGGTTCTTGCGGAACTGCTCCCTGGCCAGGATGAGCTGGTATTTGGTGAGGGTCCGAAGGTCCTTGTGGGCCAACAGCCGGTTCTGGACGAGACGAGACATGAACCTCTCCAGCACCTGGCAGGGACAGCAGCAACGCAACAGCTTAGAGACGACAGACATACAGCCTTGTACCAACAACAGGCTGACGCATCAGACTCACCAAGTGCTGCAAAACTGAGCAAGCACACAGCTGAAAAATGGAATCATGGAACTCATGTAACACACACCACAATGTGCTATATCTTTTATCCCTCCTGTCCTCATTTCCTTGTGGAAATGGGAGGGTAGTTGGACGCAGTTTGTCAGGCAGACAAATTTAACGTTAATATCTATTCATTATTACAGCTGGAGAAAATGGGAGGCCGGATCACCGCAATTTCAATTTCCTCTGCATTGAATTGCTGCTCTGGAAACACAAAGAAAGGCCTGCTCTTTGTGCAGCCATCGATGAAAAAAATAGATTTTGTAACAAATTACAGATGATGGACACACTTAAGCTTTTTTGATTTGCAAATGGTACACGCTTTGTGAGGTGGACAAACAAGCCATATTAAATACAGACAAAGTAAGCCAAATGGCATTATCATTATTTTTTAAATAGAATGAATACATGATGTTCTTCAGATTCGCAGATTCACACATGAGAACCTATACTTGGAAAAAAAAAAAAAACAGGCCCTATTTAACATAAAAGCTTCGCTATGATTTCCACCACACAATCTTGAGAGTCTGCCCGCTATAATTACAACTGATTTAAAATTCAAAGTCAGACAGAATAGAGGGCAAAATTCTACTAAACTAGATGACGTTTGCCTCTCAGAAGGAAACCTAAGTGGTCTGCCTGCTGCTCTGAGCTGGTGAACACAAAAGCAAAGGGTTAAATAACAACCCTTAATTCCACTGACCTTTTAAATAACATCAACAGCCATGTTACTGAGGCCTAGAAGTTCTCTCATGCCAGAGTGAGGATCCAAGACCATCTGGTTAGGATTGTCCCTCATTGTATTGTAGGTTTATATTCACAAATAGATCATTTTACAGGCACTTGTCCAGGCTGATTTATTAAAACTTGTCCCCCAGACTGAAGCTGGGTCAAATAATTAATACCAAACCCAATATGTACAGCTAACGAGACCATAAGTAACACCACCATGTTTTTATGTTAGGTTCTTGCACATCTACATCTAGCTGCCAGCTGCATCTCTGACCTTTTTAGCCCCTATAATGTTCTAATGTTCTTCAAATGATAATTAAATACAGTAGCCCACTTAATAGAAGTCACTGAGTTTTCCAGGGATGTATAAATGCACCCGCATGCATGCATTGACACACACAGGTGAGGTACTATTTTTAGCAATCACAGGACAATAACATCTGTACTAACAATAACTCCGTAAGCTGGAGGAGTTGCAGCAACTAATGAACCACTGATGACGATGAGATGAAGAAAGGTTTTATTATAGATAGCTCCTCACAGTGTGGGCCTAACGTATCACCAATTACTGAAATATATGGTTCAGCTGACAGAGACTAGATAAAGCACAGAAACTCAAATTAAAGTGATATGGTAAAGAAAAAAAAATCATATTGTAATTAATTTTACAGATAATACAATTGCAAAAGGATTCACAATTTTAGTAGGAATAATAATTTTTGCATTCTAATGTTAGTTTTTTCTTTAAAAGCCATTAAAATGATGATGGTGTGATTTTTTTTTAACCACACAAACATGTTTTCATACATCTGAAATACAAACTGTCAACCAGGGCAACTCTGAAGCACCATAATACTTTAATTATAATGTTTTGTTGTTTGTTTCAGTTCTGATATTGCACTTGGCCATACTGCAATTTCAATAATATTTTGTAGTTTGTTCACTCATACTAAATACCTACTTCAAATTTGTCCATGACTGTCAGTGGCACCTTAAACTGTGATTTAAGCTCCTCCAGCTGAAGGAGTTCATGTATTCAGCACATGTGTTGCACTGGGGTGACAACTCTTGGCTCCCTGTGTTCATGTGAACTGAGAGATGTTAAACTGACACGCAGATAAAGCATCAAGCCAGCAAAAGAAAAATATTAACTAGGTAATACTATTCCTGTGACTACCACTAGGAGTAACAGACATTTTATTTTGAAAGCGTACATGCTTAACGATATCAAATTTTGTCAATGTTCTGTCACATTTCCTGCTGCTAAAAACCCCGCATACTTCACAGGCTCCTCATTTCTGATTCATCAAGATGATAAATTACATTATCCATACTGTGATGAGCAGAATGTAGGCCAGCCGGATGGACTGCTCCAGGGTTATATTGACTCATCCATTTTCAGACTCTGCACAAACTCTTCAGGCAACCGAGTGAAACATGACATCCTCACGCTATTTTTCAGGTCATTAAATTGTTTCCCTTTTTCTTTTGAAGGGATGATAAACTAAAATGTATAATTTTTCATTAAAGTGTTTTTACTGTCATCCTTTGGTGTAGAAAACATCATGCAACTGTGAGAATCTGAAGTCTTTTCTATTCAGACAGACGACTATTGGGAATTTTTGGTCAAACAAGCCAGAGAAGCCAAGGAGGGATTAAAAGCTACTTTCACAGACAAGAGAGGAGGGATCCAATCAGAACAGAATTTCACATTTTTTCAGTTTTATTCTTCCCATGGTTGAACTCCTTAAACATTTTATCAAAATACTTTTTTACAGCTGTTGCCTTTCAGGAACTGTCAAGTCTTGGGGGACGATGAAGACAGAACTCCCTGTTTTCAACAGGGTTCTCCATGCCTTTCAATTAGTTTGTAACTTTACAAACAATCAAGAGTCTTCCTATGGACAATCATGTACATGTTATGTAATAATGTCCTCATGGGATCACTTTGAGTGAGTGAGGGGATTTACTACAGCAAGATCAACAAAATTTATCTGCATGTATGAAAGACCCACGGCTTCAGTAACCACATGCATCCATCTCAACAAGTCATCATCAGTGTGTGTCTTGTTCCCTTGTAATGACAAAGCCAACAATCTGCATTAGGCATTCACACGCACAAAGCTACACAGCAGTTCCTGGTTCAGTGACAGCAGGTGAGGGAGAGGTAACAAACTGCAGGTGAACATGAGCTCAAACAAACAGGAACGTTATCTCTTGTGTCTCCACTCCAATAAAACTGAACTGGACCTGGCCGAGGTAGCAGCCATAAAAGGATGCCTTTGTGCCTGTAAATGAGAGTTTTGTTTGTTTTGTTTTTTTGAGCTTGTGATACTTGGAAACTAAGGAAGTGGGTTAAAGCAACTACAGGGTACTTTCATTTTGTGCTGATTTTGGAGGCTCCTGGGGTCAAACGTGGGAGTTTACCAGGAATGAGGACTGGGTTTCCCATGAGCGGCACCTCCTCGTGTCATGAGGATCTTGATGTGGCCTTGTTTTGAAAGCGAGTGAAAGAAAGACGTCAACATAGCATGCAAGTAGAGACACTTGAGTTTCAATCCTGGACCATGGCTGACCACAGCCCAAGATCAAAAGTTTGGCTTAGCATCACTAAAAGCGATAACAACACTGGAAAATGCAACACCTGCAGTAGGATATTTTGTGCAGGGGAGGAAGCAGGAAAAAAAAAACCACAGAGATGCTGCCTTTGCATCTGGGGCTATGTTCTCGCTGATGGTCTTGTTCGCTTATGCAGGTCATACTGAGGTATCAGTATTTCACTGAGTCTGTTTCTTAACCAGTTAAAAACTCCTTGTAGTTTTAAAGGGTGAGTCTTAATTTCAGTATTCATGCAAGGATTAAGGATAGAGTGAATGCTAAACTCTTATTAGGCAGACTCCTCAGTATGCTGATATGAGCAGGGGTCAGAGGAAAGGGATGTGGGGTCAGCACGGGGTTCAGGCTTCATGAATATGATAATGAGCTTCCTGCTGGGTCAGTTCATTTAGAGCTGCACCATGCACAATCAAAGGGTTGACTCATTAGCATCATTTAGTAGATTAGGGTGAAGCAGGCTTGAACAAACTGTTGTACTGTTGGCAGAGCAATGTGCTAATTATTCTATTCTTCAGAACAATCCAAAACCATTAGGCTCTGTTTCATTACTTATGAAACCATGTTCACTATGTTTTTTTTGTTTGTTTTTTTTAAATTAGCATCCAGGCTTCGATGGTTGGAAAATGATGCAGTGGATGTCAAGCTGATTTGGCTCTCTATGGTGACAGGATAACTCATCCAGATGGTTAGTTACATAAGTTCATATAGTTCCTAGTTCAAATACATATGGGGACGCCAACCACAAACCCACACAAACCCACACGCATATGTGAAAGGAAAGTAAATAACATACTATACTATTACATTAAATAATCAGGAAGTAAGTTCAACTTTATTTCTATAGCACCTCTTCAGCTGTGGTTACAGTGTGCTTCACAATAAGTTACTAGAAAAGTAGGATGACATAAAATTGTGAATACTAATATCAGTGATGCTGTAAAATGCAGTAAAATAGTAAAACAAGGAAACCAATTATTACAAGGAATATGTGAAGTTTTTTTTTCTTTCTTTTTATAAAAAAAAAAATGAAACTAATGAAAGACAGCGTGCATAGAATCAAAACCAGGGGCAGAAACACTGAATTACCACTGTTAGAGATCTCCTATTTCATTTTGACATTTCAAAAGTTACCAATATAACCAATATATTTATTTATGTCTGCAATGTGCAAAGAATTATAAAATAATGAATAGTAAGTGAAATTATCAAACAACCACTTTACCACAACTCCGCAACAACAACAAAGCATAATTTCATCAAAAATGTGACAACAAAGAGAAAACATGGGAAGCAGATATGGTCAGCTCCAGATTATGAGATTACCAAGAGACAGATTAATGGGGTTGGTTTTTTGTCTATGTAGAATGAGCAGAGAATAATAGACTGACGAAAGAAAACTGTTCCAGTTAAAAGAATGGAAGGCTATAAAGATGGAAAAAAAGTGAAAAGAACCTAATTACTCCATTTATAGCCACACATGATGGAGACTCAAGTAAAAACACTGAGAATGTTTAGGGTAACATATAATAAACAAGAACAACACAGACATATTAACAGCCTATGGTTTAAGCCTCTGTAAAATAACAGTAAGAGGATGAATGGTGACAAAAGACAGGGTCAAAGTAGCCTAAAGAAACTCACTCTGTGATATTTTGTGGGTAAAATGTAAATAATGCAGATTAATCTATGATTAAAACAGATCTACTCTCTAACACTGCTCAGTATGTAGTATTCATTTTTGGAGAGAATACAAATACACAAGACAGATTTAATCCCAAAGTCTTAAAGTGTGAACGCACAAACAATCGGATCCCTCTGCTTTCAACAGTTTGTGTTTTGAGTCGTCTTTTTTTTTTGCAGAGTGACATTCTGCCTAGACCTCACTTCTTCAAAGGGATAATTTGGGGTTGGGGTTAAGGCTAGAGTTTGCATTAGGTTAAGGATTAAATGTACTACATGTAGCATTTTATGACATCACCATATCATTACCACATAACTTGGAGAAATTTGTATAATTACCATAAATTAAAGTAACCACCGAGAAGTTCGTCAGCCTCTACAGGCATCGACACTACATTTTATTCTGACACCAGCTCAGAGTTCACAGGGAAATGGCTGCACAGCTTCACGGCACAAAGGGAGCTCACTTTATGGCAGAAAACAGGAGGAGGAAGCATCTGAAGCATCGGAGGATGTTTCTCACAGGTACAGATGTTGTAACAAGTGAGAGGCTGGCGTGATCACCATCCTCAGAAAAGTGAAGGAGAAATCCAAGTACAGCAACAACTCTTTGTGATGGGACACTACAGGGTTTATGGGAAAGGTGGTCATAATGTTGAGAACAGCTATAGCTCTGGTGTGAGATAGAGGGTTTCTGGATATCAATGTCATGACTTTCAATGTTGACAGACCACATCAATAATCATCATATCAGTTGCAATTACTTAATCAAATGCTGAGTCATAAACATTTTTGAGCATTAAAATCGAAGCCAGCTGCTTAAAGGTGGTAATTATCAGTCAATCTGATCATTAACACCTTAAAACTATCCTCTGTATTTTTTAAACATTTAAATAGAAATTATTAAATTATTAAACAGCTTACTCTAGGCCTACATAGACCTAACTTCACAGTCCTATAAGTCATCGACTTTCAGTGGAAACCCCCACAGTAACGCATTACAACTAATAAGATAATGATATACTGACGATTAAAAATGCTAACCGTAGCACCTTTAAGCTTAGGCATGTAGTGATGAGAGCTGAACTGAGGGCAAGAGGTTAAGAATGAATGTAGGTAACAGAGATCCTCAGAAGTACTGGTAAAACAAACATGGATGTGTGTTTTTTACAATGTTGGATTTAGGTTGCTATAAGGATATAAGCCAAAGAATCTCAAGAGGGGAGGAGAGGATGAGTGCCAAACACCAACACCATCACAGAGCATGCTCAGTGGGAGGGCTGCAGCTGACTGGTCGAGGAGCACGGAGCTAAGTGACGTCGGGAGCCAGTCAAAAAGCCCGTCTGTAGGCAGCTATTAATAACAGAACCTACAGAAAGCTTACTTAAACTCATACATGTGAAAGATGGGAGGGACTTCTGGGTGTGTTGTGTGTGTGCATGTATATGTGAGTCTGTGTCTGTATAAGAGAGGGAAAAAAACAGGTTGGTCTGCTCAAATGAGTTGTGGAGCATTCCAACATGCAATGTCAAGCCATATGTGGTGAAACCCAATTGTTGTAGGAAGGGCGCTCATTGGATTTGGAGGACTGTCATCGATTGGGGCGGAGACACACATAAAGACAGACAAATATGCAACAGGGGTGTATGAAATCCTGCTGTGAACTGTAAAAAACAAAGGGATAAAAAACATAAACTCCACTGAAGTAGGTGTAAGGCAGGGGGGCTATTAACTGCCCACATTAAACAGTATAGTAGCATGTCTGCACGCAAAAGTGCATCAGTGTATGTGTGTGTACGTCTGTGTATGTGTATGTGCAGGCAGAGGATTACATAATCTCCTCCCTACTGTACGTGCTTACTGAAGGCTGCCACATGGTGGCTGCCCAGCCGTCACAGCAACAAGGGTCAGAGCAAATCCTGCCTAATCTTCCCACCAGGCACTCAGGTTCTTTTTTTATTAGCCCCAAGCAGTCGGGAGAGTCTGCTGACTGGCATCCACGTGATAAAAATAACAGTAAACATAAACACAAATGTATACAAGCATGTACACAGCATACATAGGACAGTTATAAAAAAAATGCATTATTATGAGCAAAAAAGAACAAAATGCCAGATTGCATGTGTAAAGAGGGATTGAGGGCTTAAGATGCTTGTAATGCAATATTATAGCTTACAGTGTATTTTACATTGTGGTAGTAGGTGTCTGCTCATTCCTCTATAGATTATACCAAGACAAGGGTGGAGCCATACACACACTCCCTCTCTCGCCCCTGTCATTCTCTCCCTCTGCCAGTATGCTGTCATGTTTTGAAAAGGGACTGGGGACAAATAATCAGATAAATACAATGCAGCTATGTATTACTGGAGCAGTGTGTAGCACATAAATGACTTCCAGATGCATTTTCTGTACAGAATGTGAATGTATTTTTAACTGTTGTGTGAACAGAAACTGACATGTGGGATTAATGTCTGGACAGAAACTGTTTTCCCCTTTCTGATACTAGAGGCTACATTTCATAAAATTTCACTTGAGCAGAATTTGGGTGCACATCCTACCCTATAGAGTGTTTTTTTTTTTTTTTTTTAAATGAATTCTAGCATAAAGGTGCAATCACAAAATTAAAACAGCCTATCCATGGGGGATCAAGTCATCGAATATGGTGTGTAAGAGACAGGTCTATTCCTTCATGTTGGATACAGCTGGGTTTTTCCAGCTTTTTTCATATTCAGGATGTCCAAGTTCACTTTTGTCTGCCCATTTGTGCCCTTGGGACACTAGCATGAAAGCATATTTTCATTTAAGTATCAAACTGATAAGATGTCTTATATCTTATCAAAAAACTGAATCAAAATAGCGAGATGAAAACATAATGTTAAAATAATCACACTTTTAAAAAACAATTATGGTGAATTAAATTAAACAACAACTACATGATTGCTCATTTGGTGGGTGGAAGCCCCGGAAGGACCCTTGAAAGGACTTTTGAAATCCAATGTGATACACGGTAAAGGTGCTGCTGGAAACTCATCATCCATGCAGCACTGCTAACTTTGCGGCTGCTGTTCAAGAGCTACAGCGACGGGCAGAAGAATACCATTTAGTTATTGCAATAATTTAATCGTCGTCTGTAAGTCATGGCCCCTCTTGGCTTGATTAAATGTCTGGATTGAGGTTCAGGTGGCTGGACAGGGGTATTTATCCTCCTGGGCTGGAGGAGGAGGAGGGGGGCCGTGGGGGCCCAGAGCGTCACGTGGTCCGCCTTCATCTGCTATAAACATCTCAGTCACCCCGGCCATGGCAAGCAGGCACGCACCGCACGGACAAGGCGACGAGATTAGTTTGCGGTGTGTCGAGGACATTAGCAAATCCTAGCAAACGAATGAGACTTACTGTATTCATATATGAAACCGTGTATCTATATCCATCTAGCAACATGCATGCTTACGCCGGGAAATGCAGCCTCCTGCCTAGTTTTTTGACAAAGAAGAAGTAACCGTTAGTCCAAATCCGGACGAGATAACCCACGGAGATCCAAACAATACATCGGCAAAGAGAAGGCGTTATATCTGGACCTGTTCATTCATTGATTTGAGTGTTTTTTTAAAGACACGGCGGTCAGTGTGTCTATCTGTCGCTTCGCTTAGTTACTAATCTCACAAACAGAGATGGACCGAGGCGGCTGCCGATTAAATGGCGGCGGCGGCGGCGGCAGTGAAGCTAACGGGTCGGAACCGGGATCCAGACCCGGGATGATCACACTGGAGGACCTGGAGTCTTTCACCGAGGACCAGCTGTCAGACTCGGGCAATGGGAGCCTTGAAGAGGAAGGTGAGACGATGGAGGAGGACGAGAACCCGGACCGACTGCTGCACTACTGGCAGGACATAGCGAGGGGACACCAAGTGGAAGTTCCTCAAGGTAAAAAAAAATAGTGTATATATATATATGTGTGTGTACAGTAACCCTCTCAGGGAGAAAACACACTGTCCATCATATCTCTATCCTTTAGCCCTCCATTCTTGTGGTCCACTCGTCTTATTTGGCGTGTAATACGGGGAGAACTCCGTGTGAGAAGTAGCTAACTTATAGACATGGCGATAACAACACTTACTGCAGACATGTTTTAACTAGTCAGGCCACTTGTTTTAACCTCCTATAGGCGTGCCACCATATAGCTAGCGACCTACTTTGGAGGGAGTGAGATCGACAGCCAGTTCCTGCTACAACTATACATTGTCTCTTTAAGTCCAGGCAACATATGCTTCCACTGTAGACAAAACAATACGCCCTGTTAATGCTTTAAATGTAGAGCAAAGCACTGGAACATATAGAAAGAAAGAAAAAACACACACAAGTGCAACTCTCAGCATGTAGGCTAAACTTTCAAGAGTGAAATGAGTGTGAGCAATAAATATGGCGCACACGGACCTTAGGGTGTCCCTGATGTTCCAGGGATGTTTTTCTGTATCCCTAGAGAAAAGCGAGGAATAGCTACATTTCACAATTATCTCACTCACTGTAAACTTGCACAATAACGTATAGTTAGTCACAGTGTAATGCTTCTTAGATGGGTTTCTTTGGGACACACTTTTCAGATAAATGTCTGATGTCCCGTGTGTATCAATTTGCAAGTCGTTTGAATAGAAACATTTGGGTAAGCAATGCATGTTAAGATCTAAGAGCCTGCAGCCCTGTCTTCTGTCATGCTTACTGTTGCGCGCGCGCA
>OMLB01034218.1:0-10314 GCA_900302555.1 Myripristis jacobus | reverse complement strand
CTGTCTGAGTGTTCGGCCTTTTATGCCAATGCAGCCACTCCGAGTTGTGACACAGTTGCACTACAACAGGACAGATTGCGGCGGCTTCAGTAATCACAGCCCATTCAGATCCACACAATACAGACCAATTACAGAGAGAGAGAAAAAACAAGAAAATGGTGCCATCTCCTCTGAATTGATGCAATTTACCTCTTAATAATATATTTGACTGCTTACTGTGTGTGGCTGGCTGTGTGTGTGTGTGTGTGTGTGTGTGTCAGACAGGGGCACAGTGAGAGAACAGCTCTTAATGTGCAGAAAGTGGTGGAGATTTTAAGAGGAAGTGGTGCAATTTTGGTACATTTTGGCACATTATTTGCACACTGCAGTGCTCTTTGGGCATGAAGATGGACTCTGAATGGAGGTTTGACAAATGGAGAGAACCCCAAACACTAAATATCTCTGCTGTTTGCCTTATTTTAGTTGCCCTCTCTGATTCATTCTTCCCTCCTTTGCTCACTTTCCCTCCACCCATTTATCATTTTTCTTCTTTTTTTTTGCTACTTCCATCTCTCTCTCTCACACCTCCTTTGCTCTCCTACAACAACTACCATTTTTCACAGGCAGTTAACCCCTTAACATTCTGGTGACCCAGACTACACAAGGAATCGACTGATACCAAGCATGTCAAGCAAGAGGACTAAATATCACGGAAAAACTAGTATCACTATTTTCAAAGGCATCACTTGACCTCTGACCTCCAGATCTCTGAATGAAAATGGGTTCTCTGGGCAACCATAGCTCTCCCCTTTGCACACATGCCCACCTTATGCTAATCCCATGCAGTTTGGGCCACAAACCCTGCAGTCCAAATGTGTTCTTGTGGCCTGTTGTAAAATGGTGTGTTTGTGCAGACTGGGGCCTAAACAGTGTTGGAGGTGCATCAGTTGGCTTTGACTGGAAAGCTGAGACTCTTGTGGATTCAATGAGCCACATTTGATTCATGACTGAATCAAATCAAATCAAATCAAGAACTTTGCATCACTGTATAAAATGACCTATAGTGACCTCCGGGATAATCACAGTCTCGTGAAACTTTATAGCCACAAACTAGAGACTGAGGGCATTCACAGGATGTCTGGTTTTCCTGGTAGACTGACAATAAGCCCAAGTTTCTGAGATATTTCCACAACAGAATGCTCGCCATCCAATCACTGAAAAATACAGTTCTTGCAGTTCTTGCATTTGGTGTCAAAAGTTTTTGACACCAAATCACAGCATGACTTTTTTTTGTGGTCTTGGTGTCCTGAAATGTGGAAATTTGGAGGGATTTTTGACCATTTTTATTCATTCTCGACTGGTCAAAAATGGTTACTCTTTGCACCAAATCTGTGTAACAAATGGTGTCAACCCAAAAATTGCTGCAGCACTTGATGACACAAATTGAACATGGAAATGGCCATTATATGCTCCCATTATAATGTTCTACCCCTTATACACTGTAAATAAATAACAAGATAACAAAAAGATCAGTCTTTGGGTTCCTGGCTTTCAGATGATGTTTACCACCTCTATTTGGCATCGACTGCTGACCTTTGAATGTCCTCTTTCCTTATTTCCACAGCTAAGGACATTTATGAAACGGACAGCAGACTTTAAGGAATTCCTTAGTGGTTTGAGGTGCACTTACAGATAAAACCTTATCTACTTACTGAATACATTACTAAAGTTCAATTTGTGCAACACATTTTCCCTGAGGAAATCTTAAGCAAACTGCTAGGGAAAATATTTGATGCGCTATGCAAGCATGTCCTGGTAATTAATAACAGACTGTTACTACCATCTACTTTACATGTACGTTTCTAAAGACTTACCAGGAATTTCTTTTGTATTTACAACCCAGCTTCCAGATAACTTGCCAGTAAGTACTTTTTTCCAGTACCTGGTAATTAACTGACTGTAAAATAAAGCATTACCCTTTGGACTCCTGCTGGTCTCTGTTCACTCTGCAAATACTAGATTTCTCGGTTTACTGCTTGAGGTCCTTTTCATTCTTCCCCTCTCTCTCTTTTCATTGCCTCTGTCTCCTCACTCACTCTCTGTCCCTTTCTCATTCCTCTTCACTCTGTCATTATGCAGAGATGCACTGAGGTCAAACCCACCGCTGTCAGGAACAAACCGCACCGTCTACTTTCATAAAAACTGAGTATAAACACTTCCAAATGCACTCAGCCTATGTTTAATGCTTTTAAGGCACATTGCGGAGGATGCTGTCAGTGAGGAAATCAGAAATTATTAATTTCTCCCTCTCTCTGACTGTTACGTTTCCTGTTCATCACTAATTAAATGGCAGTCTGACTTCTCCAGCTGGGTTGCATTGTACAGTGGCTCCATGCTGCCGGTCCACTCAGTGGGACGGGTGGCGGGGCGGCCATGGGATTAGCAAGCAAGTCCCAGAGGGAAAAGGTTACGGGTTCAAGTCCCTGTCACAACCAGCAGAACACCCAGCCTGCTCACTGTGAAACGTGTCAGCCGAGCACTAAATATAGACACAAATAAGTACTACAACAAAAAAGATCCTCAAACATTGTTTGCCATTGATTCCTGCATTATATATTGTAATGCAATTGTGAAATTAATGCTGTTCTTCTGATCTGTTTCCAATGCTATTTTTTTTTTTTTTTTTTTGTTATGCTAGCACAATCATGATCTGAAGACTACATATCCCTACACAACCGTCAGTGCAGCAGAACTTAAGATGTCTGCATCTGATCGGTCCATGTGACCCTCATACTGCTCAAAGGTATATGTGTTTCATGAAAATGAACTAGAAACATTTTCACATTCTCACAAGTCCACATCTACCCTCACAACACACGAGCAAATCAGGAGCGATTCTGCTTTTGAAACAAAACTGATCTTGAACTCATATCTGAAGTTCAACATATCTATTTATTGGACTCTTAAGCTTTTAATATTTCTTAAACCACTGATGACTGCACTTTCTTACTCTACTTGGCTGGTGTTTGGTCCACGCTCCCCTGCCAACTCACCCAGTTGATGAGGATGTAGCGCGGCAGAGCGGCGCTGGGATCCTTCAGGCTGCAGAAACCGTACATCACCATGGCATTGTCGAAGGTCACTGTGATTTCCGCCAGACCCCCACCTGCACAGGAAAAGACACTTTGTCACTGTCAAATTCATGTCTCAGGTCTGTGTTTTGTCTTTGCTTTGTTCATTTCTATAAATATCAGGTGGAGTGTCCTTGACTGTAGGAATAACTTTCAAATTCAGGATTTCAGTGCTCATTTTCCTCTAAGTTGCACATTGACTTCCCTTCCGAGCCTCTAAAACACTGGAGCTCAGGATGTGCTGGTGTTGATTAATGGGAGATTTCAGCTAAGCAAAGGCAAGGTCACAGCTGGAAGTTACCACCCTGTTTGTGCTGAGCCACGCCCCCTTTCAGCAGTGTTACCAGTGCTGATGTTACATGGATATATATATGATATGGAAACCACAGCACTGTTTGTGTGCTAAGCCCCGCCCACTGCCATGCACCATTGGCCTTGTTCAGACTGCAGGCAAATCTGATCTGTTTCTCATATCAGATTTTTAAGACAGACTGTCCGCACTGTTATTTGCAAGTGATCAAATCAGATTTGTGTGTCCAGACATATCACCAACCTATCTTCATGAGCTGCCGTGGCAACGACGCTGGCATCAGTAACTACATGTGCTGGTGACGTGGAAATATGAAAAATGTCCAGAGGCCTCCTCCCAAAAGTGCCAGCAGACAGTTTATTTCAGCATCTGTTGCTGTCTGTTTCGAGATAATGATTTCAACCAAATCCCAACAACATGTTTGCAAGGTGGAGACAATAAATTTAACTTAAATTTAAGTGCTAGCAGTGGTGTCTTTGGATGTAATAGCTAGTTGGAGAGTTGTTCAGCACTGAGCATTTCTCAAACAAGTCACTTGGATGGAAAAAACTTGTACTGTCGCACCTGTTCTTGTCAAACAACTCTAATGAATTCAGACCTACATCCTTGATCAACAGTAATGGATTCGTTCAGTTAGAATGATACTGGGAGTCGGTGTGTGCGCCACCTGCCTGGAGCCTTGTAACGCTAGATAAGCAGTGACATGACCCGCACCTGCTATTTTAACGCCTCAGATTGTATGTCTAGTCAAGCCATCTCAGTGCAAGTACAGCCTCTCATGTCTGGAGAGCTGCAGGCTCCAACGCTGCAGTGATGGCTGCTTTAATGTCAGCACACTGACACACACTGCACAACATCTCTATCTTAGTAAGTCATTTAGTCTCAGTCTTACAACCTTTTCTTTCGGTTAAAGCAAATGAGTGGGAGATAATCCCACGTTTCCAATGCAGTCTCACTTGTTCCAATTTCATAAATGTGTTGTATTTTTTACCTTCTTTTACCTGACTTTAACACTGAATATGAGACTAAATGTCTTGTTAAGATGGAGAGTTTTTGCAGTGTGTGGAAAAATTCACACCTCCTCTCAGGGGAAAAACGTCACCTTCATGTTTTCATCTTGCATCTGTCCTGCACTGCTGCTGAACACAACGTGTTCTTGCAAAACTGCAATCTTGGCCTGTTTTGCATGAATTTGTGTCACAGTTGTGTACATGGTAAAGACAAAAGAAATGCTAAATGAACAATGGAAATCATGCACATGATTTTTTCATCTTGAGCAACAAAATACTTTTTAAGAAAATAGGGTAGAAACAATCATAGAAAGAAAGAACAAGAAAATTGAGACTTGGTGAGCACAGCAGCTCTCAAGGCATTTTCTGACATGTTGTCTTTGTCAAACCTTATCAAACAGTACATTATCCATGCATATATTGTTTGTTTTGTCTTTTGATATTTTGTCTTTGATGACAGGATGGCATTAGAGAAAAACAGACAGCCTGATAAAGAAAAGCCAGCAGCAGCGAAAGTGCTTGGGACCGAGCAAAAAGTGACTTTTTGTAAGCCTGGTCACTTTGCACAACATCTGACATGAGGATTGTAATTAAGTAATTTGGGGTAATAAATATATATCCAAAGCTGTTTCTGGGTGTCCATCCTTAGTGAAGTCCATGACAAATCAACATCATAAAACTTATGCTGTCTGGTTCACTTGGCTGACTTGATGTAAATGCAAAACAAGTTACGCTCAAAGTCTCATGGGAAGAGAAATGTTCTGCCACTGAAAACAGCTCCACACTGCGCTTTCTGTTTTCTCTGGTTTAACAATGTAAGAAACAAGCCCAGCAGGTTTACTTGGTAAAACGGACTAACCATCTGCCCCTCTAGGATCATTTTGCAGTATTTTTATTGACGGTACATGCTCTTACTGTTTTACTGCCTGGTGTGCAGCAGACTCCAGTACTGTCTGCATGTGCTGCAAAATATACTTCATTTAGGACATTTTTTTTTTAAGTCTGAGTTTTACTGTCAGCAGGTGAAGAGAAAATTAGATGACAAATCACACACTGTGGTGCTTTAGTTTTCAAGTGTGGTCTCAGTACTGACCTCACAAAGCTCTGTACTGTGACTGTACCTAACAAACTCTCCTCCACAACACTTCCTGTCATGTGGTAATCTCTCAAATGTCCAACTTTATTTTATTAAAATGCCTACATATTATAATATTAAATGCCTCCGCCTCCATCTGTCCCTCATCTGGATAACTCAAAAAAATTCTGGGTGAATTCACAGGAAACCTGGTGGTTTGTTCATGGGCCAGTGAAGAAGTGACTAACTTGTTGGGACCATCCAAGTGATCCGAACAGGGCGGTAGTTTCCAAATGCATCCATGTAACACGATGAAACCCGGGCCAGCTGCCAGGAGAAAATGCTGGCATTTTACCTTTCTGCTAACAAAGGCTGTGTTGAAATGTTGCATTTTCAGGTTTCATGATGTTGGATAAAGTGAGTGAAAAACACACAGCTGGGAGGTAGCCAAGTACACAACAAACACAACAAATAAAATAAATACAAAAAGGGTCAAAAAAGGATCAATACAAAAATCTAAGAAAAGAGAAAAACCTTTGCATACCCTATGCATAATAAAAAAAAAGATATAGAAATACAATATACTAAAATATATACTCCACTGCCTATAGGGGGCGTGTGTTAGCCTGAACCTCCAGCTGTGACCGTGGTGGAGGGCTGCAGGAGACTGACTGGCTTCTTGTTCATCTGTTTTGTTTGAAATATTTGCCTGTGTCTTTGAATCGCAGCCTTTACACTGCCCTAGGAGTGATCAGTGGAACTGCATTGTGTTGAAGAAATCCAAACTGTACAACAGCAACACAAAAGAAAACAATTACCAGACAGTTTTCTTGTGATATTCAACAACATCAAGAGAAAGCAGTTTTCATTCTAAATATTTTCTTTTGCAGCAAAAATTGCAGCAAAAATTAAGCATGCTGTCTATTTTAAAAGCATAGCTACACACACACACACACACACACACACACACACACACACACACACACACACACACACACACACACACATAGCAATGCAATTACATTGTTCCAGCTTGAGGAAAACCCTGATGTACAGCATGTGTGTGTGTGTGTGAGCGCGTCTGCATCAGATACGGAGGAGTTTCATTAAAACATAATGATCACACTGTGAGCTATAAAACCAGAGTGGTAATGAATCCAACTCTCTAATGACTCTGTAACAACCAGAGACAGAAAAAAAAAATCATTTCTCAGTGAAGAGGAGCGACTCGCTGCAGGACTCATCACAACCACAGCTGCATCCAGTCCATATGATCAAATTACAGACTTCTTCCACCCACCACCAAACATGATATGAAGACGAGAAATGCTGTTAGGATCAGGGGGCAAGGGGCATGCATTTTCATCAAATCAAATAAAAACAACAACAACAACAACAAGAAAACGACATCAAATTTGGAGAGCTGTGCCAGAGGTGAATTCACAGCAGATTTGAGGAGAGGAGGGAAGGAGGCATGAGGAAAAGGACAGAAAAAAGAAAGAAAAAGTGACTTACTTCCTGATGCTGCCAGTGACAAGTCATTACTGTCGCCCTCATATGTGTACAAGGCCCTGATGGAGAGACAGAGAGAGTCGGTCAGCCAAACAAAAGAAGAAAAAGATAATTTCGATAACCAGTTGTTCGTAATTTGTCCAATAAAAACAGCAAACACAGTCTGATCCCAGCTAAACTATAAGATCACTAACATGCTGAGATCATCCTCCTTTCCTCTGTTGTTATAAGACCATTAATACCAAAAGATACAGTATATACCCAATATGTATACTCAAAATATTACTTTATACATTAAATTATAACATTAATATTTTGGGGGGTTTGTGGCTGCTGGTCAGACAAAGGAAGCAGTGTGAAGACATCACTTTGGGCTCTGATCACTTCCCAGGAGACGCTGGCTTTATTGTGGCACTTTATCTACAACATGAATCGACCAATCAACAGAGATTCAAGTAGTCAGTAGTTATCAAGTAATTATTAGTTGCAAAGGTAAAAACTACAAGGCAAAGTCATGTCAAAGCACTGATGTTGTGTTGATTATATTAAAATTAATAGAAAATGGAAAAACTTCTGCACCAAAACCTGCCTGTGTAGTTGGGGTTTCGTTGTAGTTGTTAAATTTTTATTTTAATTTTCAGTTTAGTTTCAGTTTCAGTGTTAATTTTATTGTTGTTGTTTTTTTTGCAACTTTGGAACAGATAAAAGAAAGAGTAAATCATAAATTCATTTAAAATTTGTTTCAAAATGTGTTTTTAATTTTATTTGTAAGTTAGTTTTTAGACACTTTTTTTTAAAACCCTGTGTTTAATTTTAAAACAACATTAGCATCCATCTCAGCAGCCAGTCCTTTCTCTTTGTCTGCATCCCCCTCTCATCTTCTCACACACACACACACACACACACACACACACACACACACACCTGACGGACTGTCTGGACCGGTTAATCCTCCTGATTTGTGGATAATCTGTCTATTACAGATAGTCAATGTTACCTTTTCATCCAAGAAGGAGGGGAGAAAGAGGGGTGGAAAGAGGAAAAAAATGAGTGTGAAAGAGAGAAAGAGAGATAGGAATGGTACAGAAAAGCAGTGATGGCAGGGAGCAACAGAGACAAAGAGGAAGAGAGACAGAGAAAATATATATCATAATATATAGAGAGAGAAAAGCTGAGAAAATGAAAGCAAGACAGAGACAAGTTGGAAAAAGGACAATGAGCCGAAGAGGAGTGAAAGAAAAAAAGGAGGAGAGACTGAGGAACAGAAAGCATCAGATGGAGAAGAAGAGAGACAGGCAGACAGAAAGACGGCAACTCTCAGCATCCACAATGCAGAGACAAACTGTCAGGATGTGAAGAGAAAGACATGGTGAGGTGGAGCGCTGGGGGACGACAGAAATCGATTCCTGCTCACAGCAGCCCAGTTTCCATCTGACTGTCAGGAGAATTTACACCAACTTTTGGAAATGCTGCAAAAAACACGAAATGTGAAAGAGGTTCGGTGCTCTCCAGCAGTTGGAATAATGTGGAAAAACAAGCTTTGTGGAGGTTAGAAATCACATCAACAAGGGACCTCTGACTTCATAACTGTCATGTGTTCACTGGCCATATGTCTGATCATCCACAAGCCAGTTTTGAATATTTCGACATGAAACTGTTTGATGGGACAATTCTTGCCATGCCCACATCATTATTCATTTTACTCACTACGTACTTCATCATTACTGTATTGACAAAAGGAAATTTGGTGACATTTTATTTGGTCTGTCCTGTGTTAATATTCAACTGAGTATCAACTTGGTATCAGCTGACTTTCCCAGTTTAATCACCATAGAAACCTTACCTCAACCTGTCAGCTGACTTATCCACTTTGTATTAGTTAGGGTTAGCTTGATGCTAAGTTAAATATTTTCATAGGATGGCCTGAATAAAGTGTTCATACAAATGTAGAAACCGTTGTTCAGTTTGCCTTCGTTTGCCAGGTCAGCAGCAGCTGAGAGGGATTTGTCTCCGTGAGCTCACACTCACATGTGTATTCTGTACAGACACTGCCAAGACACGCAAGGCAAATCAAGCACAGGGCAGCATCACAGCGCTGTTAAGCAGGTTAACCCTCATGTCCTCCTCTATCATTACTGTACTGATGCAGCTGTTTAAGGTGGGGGGTTTCAAAGTGGGGTCCAGGGACCCCAAGGGGTCCTTGAGGTTCCTCAAGCAAAATAATTAATGATGATGAAATGATTAATTTTACAAATTTTACATTTACTTGAGTTAATGAATTCTATTTTTTTGTGCCTACTGGCCAACTAGTGGTCCTTAAAGGCTTGTGAAAATTATCTGTACAAGATCTGATGTTTAAATATATGATTTTAATAATTGCAATTACAGTTTTGTAATTGCTCTAATTTTGCTAATTTTCCAGTACTTTTGATTGAATTGCTGAATTTTCTAGTGATTTTTTAAATTTAAATTATTTGTTTAATTTTGTTTCAGCAATCATTTGCTAATTTGATTGTCACCTTTTCCCCATTAGTTAATTCAGGGTTAATTCACTAGACATTGCTATTACACAAAAAGATGTCTGAGCAATTATTTTAACATTATGTTTTAAGTATGACACCTAGACAGCTCCAAAATGAACACAAACCAAAATATCTTTTCATATCAGTCCCAAAGGAAAAAGCACTTAAAGTGGGGGTCAGGGGCTTGATGAGGGTCAGCTTGGGGGTTGAGAGCCCCTGGTTTATGGAACTACAGCAGTCAGGGACTTTTATTTGACAGATAGTAATCTCATTGGTATGATTTTATTCCAGCTTGTCAAGTTTTCTCCCATAATCCTGCCAGTGTTTTCATGAAAACACCAGTTGCCATATTGGATTGGACCAAAAAGTGGCTCATTTTCTCAGAAAATAATGAGGTCACTCATTTTAGGTCTTATATAATTCTGATGCTTGTATATGTGCTGAATGCTAGCTGTAGCAAAAACACATCATCCCGTACTGAGGTTTTTTTCCAGATATGACTTGAATGCAGAACGATGCGGGAAATGCATCAAGGGAGGAACGTCTCTATCTCAGAACCTCAGAACCTAATCTCTGTCACCTCCATTTGCCCTCAAACAAACCAGTGTGTGTGTGCATGTGAGTGTGCACACAACAGTGTATGATAACTTGTGTGTGTGTGTGTGTGTGTGTGTGTGTGTGTGTGTGTACATGGTTATGTCATCGTCACAGTGTCAGTGTGAGTCTAATCCGGGCAGAGACAGAGTTCCCACAGTCATTAATCAAACCAAGTAAT
>OMLB01034216.1:0-14320 GCA_900302555.1 Myripristis jacobus | reverse complement strand
AATTGTCTTGATTAAAATTCCCATCCTTCTCTGTGCCAGAATGTGTGTGTTCGTATGTGTGCCCAACAGACAGAGAATTTGCAGGACCACACACACACACACACACACACACACACACACACACACACACACACACACACACACACACACAACTATGCAGACACAAACTACCTCTGGAACCTCTGGAACAATTGTGGCAACAGGCCACATCTCTGAGAACTATGCATCATCTGTTTAGCCTTTCCGGCCCATGTCTATCTATTGTTTGACCTTACCAATGGCCGGAAGAACGCAGCCAGGCCTGATAGTGTCAGTGCTGATGATGGAGCCAGTCACGAGCCTGTGGAAAGACTGTGGAAAGGGATGAAAAAACTATCATAATCAGGGAAATGTTGGGTGGCATGACTCTGACAGCCTAAATATGATAACCAGCCCTCTAGATATGGGAAATCACCAACTTTACTTTACTGGGCTTCAGTCTGCTGTTGTTAATGGACAGAGCACTGGAGAGCGACTGGGCATCAGGAGAAACTTAAGTGAGCATGGAAAGTTGCCACACCACTCCACTCCAGTCTACTAGTCTGGAAGCCCTGCTCCAGCGCCTGGAAAGAATGCTCTTTCTCTCTCCCTCTCTCTCTCTCTCTGTGACGCCAGTGCTATGCCATCATTAGCCCTTCGCCAAGCCCAATCCCCCTTAAATGGCACTATTCATAAAACTGGCCCATGGTATTTTCACTTTGTCTGCTCCGGTCTTCACATGCTGGTTGAACTGAGCAAGAAAATCCAGAGCCTCTGGTGTAAAGTTCACTCTGTCTGTGCAATCCAAATGGCCTCCCAAGACACCCGGAGGAAGGAAACCCACCGTATGCAGTAAAGATGAATGCAAAACGCATAAGTTATATGGTCCACTGAGGTGTACCTTGTTAGTCTGCGGAAAAAAACCTGCTATACGGTTGTTCAAGCCTCTCCTATGCTTGCTTCTTTGGGCCTGTCAGTGAAATCATAATTCCATCAGTACCTTACCCTGAATTTGTCTTAACATCTGATCCGGCGACTTTAGTACCATTAAAGCCACTTGGCTAATATATGTAGTTTTCACATCCAATGTTTATCATATTCAGGGATCTCTGATATATAGGCCTGTTATAAGGATAGTTCAGCTTTCCAGCCAAATCGCTGGAGGATGTAATGCACAACAGATGAGAAATAAATTTCACTGTAGAATCAGTCTGCTCACACTCGTGTACACGTTTCTATCCCCAGACAGTACATGACAGTCAGTAGCATCACTATAAACATGCACAATTTGAACTGTGCCGTGCATGCACACCTGAAATGAATATTCAGTTGTCTATGACTCATCTGTGACGGTTGACATGGTGACGTTAGGACGGAACGTGGTCCAGCGTTGAAATAGGTTTCAACTTGGCCACCACACGGCTGCAACCAGAAGATTTCAATTATGTCATCAACCCCAGGGTATGAGATGGCACTGCCAGAACAAGCAGAAAGTGAACTAAACGAAAGCAAAGCATGACAACATCGCCAAGCTACTCCCAGCAGAACCAGAAAAACAGCTGTGTGTCCGCAGCTGTGTGAAATATGGCGGCTCTCGCTTTGCCTGCCGGTCTCCAAGGACATCTTTGTCATCTTTACATCCCGGCTCCCTCACAACAGGCTCCAAGACGCCACACAGTATGGAGGATACAAAAAGGTGGCATGTCGCCTTGTTCCCTACATGCTCCCTTGTCGTTTTTGTTAATCATGCATGTTGTTACATTTTTACTGTTCTAGTTTTCCATTAATTTCTGTAATGAAAACCATCCCATTAGCTAAGCATTTGGCTCCGTTCCCAGCCCTCCATGAGGTGGAAGTTGGAATGTCTGTACGGTTACATAGTGCCTTTACAACAACCAGGGGATAACCTCATCTGAATGTTTTCTATCTAACACAAGGAGAGAGAAGAAGTGACTTCATTTCAAAGCTATCTGGGGAAAGTGGAAGCTGCAAAGTTCTGCATATTGTGTCTGGCTCTTATGGCTTTGATGAAGCTTTTGATTAATGTAAACACACAGCATGTCTTTCATGATGGCTGTTTTTGATTTGGCCAAAGCTGTGAGTAATTTTTTGATGTTACGCTGTCTTTACTTATTTGGGATTTTCTTTATAATCCCTTCGCTCTCTCTCGCTCTCTCTCTTTTTTTTTTTTAAGTATCAAATGGCTTGTAAAGAGTCAGAGTGGATGGTGTTAAGGGACCAAAGGTGGCAAACTTGAGCACTGATGCTGATGGATAGGTTGTGATATCATCCCCCTAGTGTGGTAACGTTATGTTATTACAGACACACTGTTGGAATACTGCATTACTATGTGCACAACGAAAACGTAATTAAAGCAACAGTCTTGGCTTCAGTGTCAGCCTGTCATATTTTTAATTGTCATCCTAGTGCTAACTCGGTCAGTCATATTCCTTACAGCGCATAGTGTCCTCACCTACGGAAACACTTTCCTCTGTGTTTTGCGCTTTCTTTTGGGATGTACCAGTAGAGCAGGAGTGTGAAATATGGAAGGAGTTGCCTAGGTTTCCATTAATCGTCTTATTCCCTCTTCTCTACTTTGGCCAGCCTCCAGTGTAGGATGAGATAAACCTGGGAAGAGCTGCACATTGTAAGGAAGCCAGAAAAGATATGTACATGTGAAGATGACTCTTTATGTGACTGGGAGTATTTCCTACGATAGCTGACTCATCTGGAAATCCTCAGAGTGAGCGTGTACTTGTGAATGTTCAGGATGTGGCAAGGAAGCTTGCATGGGAAAAAAGACTTGACTTTGGAAATGACAGTCACACCGTGAGCACATCGTGTCACAGGATGATGAAGCCAGATGTGTTATACAGGTCCTTCCTGCGGGTTATTTCTGTCCATTTCAGTTATTATACTCTCAGCCCTTGGCTACATAAACCTAGCAGATCACCGTCTGCCAAAATAAAATTCAGCAGACTTTGTATGAACAATGGGATTCATTTGCCGGGAAGAAAAAAAATGCTTGTTGGCTAAGCTGTTGCACATCAGCCTCCAGTGCATAATTGTTGTAAATTCGTCAAAAACATCACATGATTGCTTGAGTTATCATTCAGGAAAGTGTCGTCATTGCCTTTTCTGCTTGATCTTGAGGTAATCACTGTTTCCACTTATTCTTGTACTGGGTTATCTCTTTAATCTCATAAAACGAAATTTGCATGTGGCAGTGTGCTCAGCTGTGGTTTGATTCCAAGGAAATTAACTTTCCTTCTAAGTACAGTATACTACAGGAGAAAGACAACACTCATAGTTTTACAAAGTGCAAATCTTTTAATGGCTTGTAAACAGCCTTAATCATGTGCTTATTTTCCCACATTTTAAAATTAAGCCCTGCATCTGTTTCCAGAAGCGTATCATTGCGCTGCTCTCTACAGACTAAAATTTAAACTTTGTAGCTGCATGTCACTCAGTGATGTCAAAGCAGGTATTTCACTCTTGCTGTGTCCAGTGACTTTGCAGCGTTTTGTGTCGTCCAAGTGGTGTGATTGCGAGGAATGTGGGATTTTGCGAATCTGGGAAAGGAAGCAGAATAACTTCCTGTCCGTGCACCCTGTTCCCCAATGGACAATTAAGTGAATCATGTAAAAGTCCCTGCTCGTGGCAAATGTCAACCCCCCTCCCCATCATGGCAGGAACAAACCTAATTAATGCCATATTCTTACAGTCCTTTTGTTTTTCTCTCTTGCTGGTCCAGCTGTGGCAGTCATAGCAGGGGCCAAGCTGCATGTGCTGATGTTTACCGTGATTCAGCTTTCAGTAGCCGTCTTAAATGATGACTGTTGTACCCAATTGACATCATTTCCTGTTGCAAAAGGGAGGGGTGTGCGAGTCTACCTGTGAAAACAATGTATTGCCCTGTTGTCTCCACAGCTAAGAGTTTCCACATACTGTGTTTGCTGGACTACGCTTTTTTCCCCCCGTCGTTTGACATGGAAACATGTATGTAGACGCAGGCCTTTTGGCACACGAGAGGGGTGCACTTTCCAGTTGTGGAATAATTTGAAAGGGTGGAGTTGGGGAATTGCAATGCTTAAGGCTGCAGGTGTAGTTTTGTTGGACGCTGATAAGAAACTTGTCAGCTTTAAGGAGCATGTGATCCTGTGTTTTGAGTAAGTGGCCCCTGGTCAAAAGTGAAAAGACAATATAAATGGAATTTCTCGCATCTCTGATTTCTTGTTAATGCCTTGAATTCAGCGAGGTAATCACAATTTCACACTCCTGTTTCATAGTGGCTTGTTTTTGGAGAATTACCACTGGGGGCTTGCAGCCAGGTTCCTGTTTTGGAGAGGGATCAGGAGTTTCCATCTATGAATATATTATTGGTTTTGGAAGGTGGGATGGAGGGTTGATGGATAACTCCAGTTTTCACATTATAGCTCCTAAGTGGTGCAAAGCATAAAAAAGTGGGGTAAAACAAAATGTAAGGGGGGGTTGGTATTTACAAGCACTCTTAATCCCCCTTTGTCTGGTATCTCACTGGTGCCCGTGAGTGCCAGGACGCTGGGTCTCGTCTCAGGTTACCGCTGGGAAAACAGGCATAGCAGAGTCCAACAGGTGAAGGGCTTGATGGAGGGGGTTGTCATAACACTCCAGCCCCTCTTCACCAGGGAACCGCTGCTGAAAATTAATTACATGTTAGGGGGTGACCTCAGAAGATTATTTATAGCTGCTCTCAAGGGTTTTAGAGGAAATGGGACCCCCTCAGAGAGAATCTAACTATCCAAGGCTCTGCTTTAAGAATAAACAGTTAGCATGGACAGTGAACATCATCCCCTCAGTTTACTGTTGTGGACGAAGGGAAGTAATGTGAGGTCATTCACAGTTTGGCTTTTTAGGGCTCTGGTCTGTATCTATGAATCTGTGTGAGGCTACACGTTTTAGTAATCAATAACTGATAAGATGACAAGGTCAGTTCAGCTATATGAGCATGAGGTTAATCTCAATAATGCCCTGGAATGCAGAATTGGTTTCTGTTGACCTCCTTCACTTTTTAGAGAAAATTTGATGTTTCAAAATTGTTTTCTTGCAAAAAAAAAAAAAATAAAAAAAAATATATACATACACATCAATTTCGAAGTCTTTGTATTGATATTGAAGATGTTGCTGGTGTCAGTATCTGCAGGATCAAGACGATGTCAGTACTGGCATGCAGGGTCACCTTAGTGGTTTAAACTCTGAGAGAGGGGAAGAATTAGAAGGTCACAACACTGAGATGTCTCTCTTGATCGCCTTCTCCTTCCTTTAATGAGCAGACACTCCCAGCTGCTTCTGGTGAACATGTTATGGTCAGACACTTCCGTGGCATGCGATGTCTTTCTCAGCGGGCCTCAAGGCGGGATCACATAGAAATGTGGTTACCAGGGGTCTTCATTTGTCTGGGTTTTAAGAGTTAGCTGAGACCGACGAGGCGTTCCTGAAAAACATCAGAGGACTCCTCTCAGATCTCTGTGCAGATATACACAACTCCCATGTCAGGCTGCATCCTGGGAGCTGATAAAATATTTCAATAGTAACCCAAAACGCCCTCCCTGGGATTAAGCTCCAGGGGAGAGAGAGATGAGGAATTCAAACAGCCATAAATTCTTGTAGAAGTAACACGAACTGGAGGGCTACTAGATGGTTAATGATTAGGATATGACCTGATCCGCCTCATTTCACTCTCTGTTTGGTTCAGCTATCTTTTCCCACAAGCCAGTACTTCTGTTGGGAAGTGGCTACCTGTTTCCTTGAGATTGTGTGGCCTTGAGCGCTGAAAACCATATTTAAGTAAAAGGCTTAAAATGGATCCAATTAGTGTCCCCTTCCTGGCACAACAAAGTGTAACCACCTTTGCCTGCATCCATTTAGTGTTGGAGGATTTGAGGAATTTGGATCTTTAGGAGCTGGGCACAGACTTCTCAGGGATGTTTTGGCTAGGCAAGCGGACGTACTCTCATTTCATTCCCACCCTCTTCTCTCACCAGACTCCATGGCAGACGTCCCAGTGAGCTAATGGGTAATCCCTGTATTCCCCAACTTCATATCTTTAACAGAAACTTTTTTTTCCACTGTTGCGCTAGTAATGTGCTCTTTTTGAGCTCCTCTTGGCAGGCGCTATGGGTAAATGATATGTTCAGGCACACACACTCACGCACACACGTGTCCACCCCGCTGCACCTTGTGCAGGGTGTCACCAGATTAGAGGGTTCTGCAGTTTCTCCCTTAACATCAGACTCTGACCCTGGAGGCCCTCCTCTACATGCTGGCCCCTTCATTAGGCTCCTGCAGAGTGTGTCCGCTCACCCAGGGAGGGGAGGTCGTCGCCCAGCCATTTTCTAATCACAGCTTCCTTCACCAGCAACGGGCAGGTGAATCAACGCACTCTTTGTTGAACCACCTGAAGGTCTTTTTCTCCTCACTGAATCTTTCTTTTCACTGATTAGGGGGTTTGGGAGTGGAAAAAAAGAAGTGAGTCAGAGAGGTGCCTTTGTTGGGTTTGGGCTAACAGCTGCTCCTCATTCATTACTTCTGTGTTTTCTTTCTTTGTCATCAAGAGGCTAACTCCTATGAGGAACTGATTGATATTTATTGTGGTAATGTTTACTTGTGGTCTTCTTAATGGCGTTTTGCTTCAGGCACGGATCCTCTGATCTGTTTTACTTAGCCTGTGGAATCCTGGATTGACACCTTGCCATTTATGGAACAAATGTTAGGAAATATTTGGGAAAACAGCAAATGAGAGTACACAGAGGTGAGGGGGAGTAATGGAAGAAGAGCTGAGCCGAGCCGAAGAGGGTGGGGAAGCAGAGCGAGGAGGAGTAACGGGAAGCGGACAGAGACAGAGGTTAGCAGGAGGAGAGATGATATATGGCTGCAGGAGCTGTAGGCACTCTTGCCTCTAACCCTTGTCTTTAAATCAGCATTGGTGCAGGGTGTGTCCCAATTAGAGAACAGGGTAAGTTAGAGGTCCATGCTGTGTTAATGACAGTTCCCAGTGCCTCACCCCGGCATGGGTGCTCTTGCACGGGGAGGAGGCTGCGGGAACCTTGAAGGGCGGCGTGTGCAAGGCTACTGGCTCTGGGTAGAGATTGTTTCTTACACCGGAAACGCTGACAGTAATGTTCCATTGCTCATATAGTTAGCCATATGAGGCAAATTTGAGCTGATTCAAGTGAAGCAACAAGCTGCAGAGACGTGTGTGTCAAATGGAGATGCATTTTGGTACATTTTTGCTGGCATCTATTTCCACAACCCCATTTTGAGCAACAGGACACTTTTTCCTCAGCAGTATAATGTCATGTATATTCATTTATTTGTTTACATAAGTCATTAATTAACCCTTAAAGAACCAAAGAGGCATTTTGTGTGCCTCTGGAAGTGACACTGGGGCTTGGATGATAGCATAATGCATGTGAAAACTGCAGAGGGATAATATTTCTATAGTTAATTCAAAACACTTTTCTCGACCTTTTGGCATCTGGTGTGAATGCTGCAGTCATTGTCAGTCTGCAACTTTATTTTCCTGTGGAGGACTTTGAAGGGGGATAAAAGAGATTCAGGCGAGTAGATTCCAGAGAGTAATGGACTGCACTAAATGCATTATAAAGTGAGATGAAAAAATGGTGGAGCTTAGTTGGAGACTGCTATGTTAAAAATACAGACCAGTGTATGACATTGCTATTTCTCTTTTCTCTGGAGTATTGATGCAGAAATGAGCCCTCCTCAAAGGCAAAACTTAAAGTAATTCAATTTAAAAAGCATAACAATTTCAATGCTTGTGAATGCTGTTTGATGACCAAACCACTCAAATTAAAGTCACTCAAAACGAGTTAACAGAAAGGATACTACGAGATGTGAGAGCTGTAACCTCTGCCTGACTCCTTGCGGCCTCATTATCGGAAAGACTATATAGAACACACACTAATTTTCAGCATGATTGTGCTTTTTTAGGGTTTATTGTTTGAGAACACAGTCATGGTGTTCCAGCACTCTTCTATTGTCTTCTTGACAGCATATATTGTCCCCATATTGTACTGCACTGCAGTGTACTTTGTGGTACATTGCTACATTTTGCAATGAAGTTGCCTCATATAACTCATAAAAAGGTATCATTGCACATTGTTACACAAAATGTCTTTGCCCCTCAATTCTTCCAGTAAGAAGATTTACTCTTTCCCCACAGTCAGGTTGTGGATGCACGGTGGCTGCAGCTGGTCACATGAAAACTCAAGGCATTGATATTGTAATCCACAGTGGTGCTGAAATGATTAATTAAGAAATTAATGAATTAGCTGATCAGCAGAATATTAATTGATCATAATTTTGATGAATGAGTAATACTTTTAGACATTTCTTTAGTAGGAAATCCTAAATATTTGCTGGTTACAGGTTCTCAGATGCTTCACAGATGTTGCATACATATCTATCTATCTATCTATCTATCTATCTATCTATCTATCTATCTATCTATCTAAATAGATAGATTGATAGATAGATCGATATTTATAATAAGAAACATTAAAGGTAAGAAACAGAGAAGAGTAAGCAAACCTTAGCATCTGTGCATTAACATTAGGTGGTCAAAATGATTAAATAAGTCATCAAAAACAAATCAGTGGATTAATAAACAATTAAAATAATCCCTAATTGCTGTAATGTACACACTAGTAATTCCAAGTGTAGTGGGTATTCAGTTCAAACAAGCATATGGGTTTTGCATATATTGCAGTTTCCTTTTCCTTTTTCACAGCAATCATATCGGAAACTGTCACCTCACACACACACACACACACAGACACTTAGTCAGCACAGTACTATGTGAGTGCTGTGTCACTGGTGCTAAACAGACATCTGTTTCCCTGCATGGCTATAGATCTTCACTCTCAGACAGTGGAAGTCAGTAGGAGAGGACTGAGTCAGAGACTGGGGCCAAAATCAAGACCCCGCACCTCTGGACTGAAACAAGTCCTCATTGTGAGGAACGGCTTGTTGCTCAAACTTGATTAACAATGCATTCAGTTGTGTTATTAAGAGACAAACTGAACATGTTTCCTGTTATGTGGTAAACAAGTAGAGAAAGTGCAGGCCACAATCAGAATGAATGTGGCATGCTAATGAATGAAGACGCTCCAGATCCCCGGAAGGGGGGAACAATTGGTTGTTGTTCTCTCATGAAGTTCCTTGTCGCAGCTCCAGCTGTAGCTGCCTGATCATCAGTATTGTAATGCTGGAGTTTCTGTGTGATGTGGCATGAGAGGGGGGATTGATATCAGGCCAGTCACTGAGCTCATGAAAAGGCTCCTCCGCGCCTGCACATGTTTGTCCTGGTATCACCTCGTATCTGCTGCTATCAAAGGAGATCTTCAGAGAAACAGGCACACCTGGCAGACAGAGGTCAGACAGCCGTCTCACCTGCTGTCAGGGTGCAGAGCCTCCACAACACCTGGCTGCTGTCTGGACACTGAGTTCAATCTGTCTATCTGACAATATCTAGCTTTGCGTCTGACTCGGTCTCTGTGTGAGGGTCTCTGTGCCCGTCCTCATCTGCCCCTTGACATTCTACAACAACTAGGCTAGCCAACATGTGTTAATGAATCAAAACAATCTTAAAATGCTTGTGTAGAGTTTCCAGGGATTTAAAAAAAAAAAGAACTAGAATGCTCTGTAACTGGAAGTTTGATACTTTCTAAATCCCTCCCAATGTGTTTTGAATAAAAATATCTCCCATTCACATCTGAAAGCCTCTTGCAGCAAACAGCAGAACCTGTAAGAAACTCACTTATATGTTGAATTCGTCACATTCCTTTTTTGCTAAGTTTGTGGTGAATTTAATTGGCTGTAGGAGGTTGTGGTTCAAGATTTAAGGACACCCCACATGACTGCCATGGAAACAGTACATTATGAGCAAGGGAAAGCCTTACTCATACAGCACACACACACACAGAGGTCTCCATAGCAGTGTCATGGACGTGCAGGACTCTCAGCTGACAGAATGGGCGATCCACAGCCAGTAAATGACCCCACCCAGCCAGTCTCTGCTGCCCTCATCCAAAAAGCTCTCCTCTCCACCTCTCAGTAACATCATCAGTGCAGGCCGCACCACAACTGAGAAACATGGAAGCAATTACAGCATAAAGCAGCGGGCACGGGAACGTTTAAAGCAGGCTGAACTCAAATCTGAGCAAGCTGACAAAATCAAAGCTCTGGCTCTGCATCAGTCTGCCAGGGCATTGATCACTGAAGAAGGCACTGATGAAACTCTTCTGTCTTGTAAATTATCAGGATATACCAGTGGATGTGAAAGCCTCATTGTGCGCTGGTGAAAAGCAGTACACACGCTCGCATAAATCACTCTCTGCATTTGGACCGGCACCAGCAGCTTTGATTCTCACAAGGTCTGTGTAATTATTTCCGAATCCAGATGATAATTTTTCTCACCACTCCTCACAGGCCCATCCAACATTATGTCTGATCCGCCCATCACACCGGTACTATTTCCGTTCATCTGGCCCTCGGCTCAATCTGAGGTCACCGGCGTTCACATCGGATGGGTTATTACAAGACAACGAGGAGGTTCTTCCCAGACTTGCTCAACTCCTTGGCGGCTGTCATTTGGCCACACTATGATGTGCAGAGCTGTGTCCACGCATCGCAGCCGGACGCGCCCATGATGGCAGCTCCTCAGGGAGCCTTCAGGGAACCCAGCCCTCCTTGTTACCCATGGAAACCAAAGTGTTAACACACACAAAGCTGACCGGGGGACTCAAATGTTCCGGGTTGTTCCAGTCCCCTTGGTGGCGGGGGTGGGAAGTGAAGGGGTCATGGTGGGTATATATATCAGTGTGTGTGTACGTGAGACGAAATGAGAGAGACAGGCCGAGGGACAGGGGCTACGTTGTAAAAGGCAAATCTCTGCCTTAACAGCTCCCGTACCTAGGCAGAACGCACGCAGAGGCCTGCGCCAAATCACTAATAGAAACCAGACCCACGGCGCATGACGAGTGAGGTTTTCACTGCACAGCTCCAGAGGGAACCATTGGAGGAGTGAGGGGGAGAGGAGGAGGAGGAGGAGGAGGAGGAGGGAAGTGTAAGTCAAGTAGGAGAAAGAGTAAAGAAAGAAAGAAAGAAAGAAAGAAAAAGAAAGAAAGAAAGAAAGAAAAAGAAAGTGGGAAGAAGGAAATGCCCTCACTTGGGCAGTCAACTCTTATCTGTTACTTTGCCCTACAAAAGCCAGTTCCGCTGAGATGGGAGTGTTTCTCAGATTTGTTTTTTTTTTTTTTTTTTAATCTTAGATTGCTCCATCCACTGGCAAGATGAGCATTAGTGACAGATAGGAGGGCAGCCAGCATAGCACTTAAATGAGATAATTCTTTGAAATCAAACCTCCCTGCATGTGTGAAAATAATCTGCTTCTTCAACTTTAACTTTTGATTTGGCTTGATGGACATTCACGTCCATAAATACGCAACCGTCCAAGAGTACGACCTCAAAGCCATGCACATAATGTATTGACTGAACTCACTGACATTATATCAACATTTTGACATTAGGAATGTAGCAGAGAAGCATGAAAGTGGGGGAAATGGGAAGCTTTGAGCATGGTGGTACAGTGGTTTACTAGAGAAAATATGTCTGAAATAGGAGGAGGGAGGGAAGAATTTGAGTATGTGTTTAATTTAAGACGTTGCATCAGATGATTCGTAATCAGAATTTTGTGACTCAGATATTTGCTTAAGACGTCCATGCCTTTTAGCCTCTCTGCCGCTGCCATTTCCCTCTTCCACTGCTATTCCTCTCCTCTCCTCCTCAGGCCTTTGCCTCACACTTCTGTTCTCTCTCTTCTTTCTTTCATTGCCCGGAGAGTAGCATACTGGTCATGTGTGAGGCATCCAGCAAGCGAGAACAGAGGCTCCACTTCAGTCTCTCTCTCTCTGCCTGCATGGATGCCAGGTCATGAGCAGGAACAGTGAGTGCTAAGTGACTAGGAAGTGCACTGATAAACCGTACAGAGCAACACACTGCCTTATTTAGAATCGTACTTGAAGTCGGGTTGAGTCACAAGGCATCGACTGCAAAGTCGCTCTCAAGGGGCTTCATTAGTGAGAATGAATCAGCATTTTAGCACAAACATTAGGTATTGGTGTTTATGCTCCACAGGCTTCATATGATAGGTATTGCCATGAATGGTCAGTTCCTCCTTCGGGTGAGACATTTAGTCCCCAGGTGGTGCTAGACGGGGGAGATGAATCAGTGTTCAGAACAGTGCTGTCACTTCCTGAATGGTCTAGCACAGGGGGGGGTTAAACTTCATCATAATCTGGAGCCCCAAGTTGACTTTCATGAGGCCACAGGTTCCCATGTGGAGTGATTTTGCCCTAGTGCCTCTGATATGAACATATATTTTAGTTTCTGTTAGGTTAGGTAATTATATATCATACTTGAATACTGACAAATAGATTCAAAGTGATGAGATTTAAACATAATGCTAACATAATCACTCTCATTTTTTAATTGCAACAGTTTGTAGTCAGTAAACTTTCTCATTTTGCTATGGACCCCCTGGAAGCTTCTCCCAGATTTAAAGCCACTTTTATTTTATTGTATGTTGATTTACTTAATTTTGTATTTTGATTTATTATTTTTTATAGCGCAGCCTCTGTGTTGTATAGTCTGCAATAGAGTTACAGAAAAGGAGAACAGAGGGAAGGAAGGACATGACCAAAACTGAGAGCAGAAATGGACAAAATGGGTGTATCAGTGACACAGACTTCAAAATCCAAAGGAAAAGATGAGGTCATAAGCTGACTCCTCCAGCTGTCTGGGTGTGTACCTGGCAAAGCGTATATCAAAACACTTTTCTATCACCAACCAAGGTACTTTCAATTTGTAGTGCAGTCTTCTTTAAAAAAAAAAAAAAGTGTGGTCCATCTCCTGGGTTTAATTTTTTTGGGATGTTAGCCACTGGCAAGAAAACATGTTTTCCTGTTGTTTTGTAAATGGGAGTTCCACTGCTGAAATTTGTTATTAGTGAAATAGGAGCTCAAGTGCTGTTGGTCAAACATGTATATTTTGTCATTTTCCCCGCAGGAGTGCCACTGCCGCTGCTGCAGCACGTAGGTGGTCCTTCACTGGTCCTTCAGCTGTGCTACATTACATTAGGATCAGCTGTTATGCTTGTCATGATTATGCGGTCAGGGAAATGCATTTCATGTTTCGACGCTGTTAACATAATGAGTTAAAATACAATTATAGCTCTTATACCTCTAATACCAGATTGATGTAACATGTGGGTTATTATAATGATTTTCCATGCTATATAATGACGGACTCTGCAGCATCCATTCTGGCCTCGGACAGAGAATTCCGTGAGTGTCCCACGACACAAGCCTGTTTTGCTTTGGAGACGTCAACACATTTGCCCTCACAACATGAGATGGTAAGTCAGTTGCGATAGGAGCCCATTTTCCTTTGAAGGGCTGGCGGTACATTAGCAGCGCAAAAACACAACATTCCTCAACACAAAAGCAGGAAGACTGGAACTGGACGTCTGCAGTGCATGGGCTGTAGGGACGACGCACTGTCCCACCAGTGTGCTGTGTGTGCTCCCTGATAAAATATGCCAAGGTCACCCAATCAATATGATATCCAGAATTAGTCTTCACAGAGGTGAGTGGAATTCTGGTTAGCTCGTGACCTGTTTGGATAAACCTGCATGTCCTGAGTAAAATGGAAAGCAAGAGCAAGGAGATATTTTTAGTCCCAAGCAGGCTGTTTGAATTATGGATTTCTTACAGCCAGGAGAGTAGTATTACAAGCTGTAGCGGATTCAGTATTAACGATTGTCCAGAAACTAAAAGGCCCACTAAAAGTTTTTCCATGGAAATGTCCCAGAGCTATAGTCCCAGCTCAGGTAAAGAAAGCCTAAGTGGATTCTTGTTTTCTCATCTGCCGGCGATTATTTGAATTTCAGTCAGGAGCAGTTTGGGCTGTACATGTTCTCCTTGCCTTGTTACACTAAAATGTCTGATTGTAAGTTCAAAGCACAAAGGGTGGGCATTGCAGCCCTGAGAACAGGTAGAAATTTGTTTTAGATGCTTGAGGAACATGCACAACATGATCCATGTTATTAACCCTCCTATTATGTTTGGGGTCAATTTGACCCCAGCCAATTTCAGATCAATCAGTGAGATTTTATGGTGATTTGCATATTTTTCCATTGTCGCGTAATAGGAATACTGGATGTATAAGTTGGGGTGGGGTGGGG
>OMLB01034213.1:0-10137 GCA_900302555.1 Myripristis jacobus | reverse complement strand
TATTCACATAGCTGTATAGTCCATTCATGAGGATAAAGTCCACTTTGTAGGGTGCAACAAAGCCCCTGAGGGAATCAGGAGGTCCTTGCGTGAGTGTGTGTGAGTGTTTATGTGTGTGTGGGGAGGGGTTTCCTGGGCTGTTGACCACCAGTTGTCAGCAGGCAATCACCAGACGGTTTTGGAATTTGTCTCTACTGACCCCAGTAGATGTTAACTCAGGGATCAGTTGACCAGTGAGACCAATCAAGTCCTTGAGGGGAGGAAGAGACCATCCTCCAGTCCCTTTGCATTTCTGTGTGAAGATGAAGATGTCTGTGAAGATGTTTATTCCAGGATTTTCCCAAGTGGCCCCAGGGTGACAAATAAGACAAACCCCAGTTTGACAAAAGTTGTTGTGTACGCTGGGTCAGCCTCCAGTCACATGGCAGACATGCCATTTGATGGTGTTGGTCTGTTCGGATCCTACATGAAGCATCTTCCGATTCAATACGATATGATTTATCTTCCTACCGCGATGCAGTCATGATGCAATCACGATTCAATACAATCTAATAACAATGCAAATCTGGGCAAATTCATCATTAATGTAATGCTCAACTAATACTGAAGATGGCAGCAATGCAACAAATTGGATGCCAGCTGCCATTAAACGCCAAAGAAGAAGAAGAAGATGGGAGAAAACAGAAATAGCGACAGAAGAATTTGCTGTATTTCCAGCAGACCAGATGCCTATATGCGTACTGCTGCCCCCCGCGGTTGAGTGTTGCATTACGTAAGAGAGTGGAATATGCCGAAACACAGGAATATGCCGAGTAACATGTAAACGGAATATTCCAGTTTCCACAGCGCAATTACTTTAACCAGAATATTGAGCTGAACGGGAATATGGTGTGCATGTAAACGTAGTCCATGTCGTCGCTTCAGGTGAGTATTCAAGTTGGTCGTGCTGCCTGTGTACTTGATAGCAAGACGGCATTTCTTACAAATGGCTTGGGACTTGTCAAGGTTTCCTTCCCTCTTAAAAAATCCAAACTGACGCCAAACATGCGACATGTATGGCTAGGCAAACTATGAACTTGTTGTTCGTCTGCCATGTTCAGCGCTTGCCGGCAGTCGAGTCAACACGTATTTCTTGTTGACTGTAGTAGTCTGCCTGTTGCTTGGATGTTGATATTCAGTGAGAAGTGATGCCTAGTGGTGAATAGATGAATCAGAGTGTGTTTGTCGTTCCGCAACAAATAGTCCGCTCATGAGCACTGCTGAGATAATTATGGAAGTGAATTGACTGAAAATAATAATTTGAAAAAATATATATATTAATAATGAATCGGATTTTACCGATGCAAAGCTTTGACAAGGTGATGCATCGTGGTTGCAGCCCAGATTCTATCTGATGCACACCATTCCAACCGATGCAATACATCGTAGACCCTTGCACCGGTGCAATGGTTCCGTATCGGCTAAAAAGTCCATCCCAAGTCTAGTTCAGTGAGGCAAGACCTATGAGATTTCAATGTCTCATCAACTATGTCTGAAGTCAGGCTCACTCAGGCAGTCTTGTAATGTGCAAACTTGTTGCTTCATCATAAAGTGTGGGCACTATTTTGATTGAAGATGGGAATTGGTGAGATGTGAGATATCCTGCAACATCTGATCTTTTAAAAGGCCTCTGGCCTAAATGCTGTTTCAAAGGCTTGTCCACACTGGCAACATCAATGCTCCATGGGAAACTCTGAATGTTTGACATTTTGGGGACTTCAAATCAAATTCAGAAATACAGATTATCAACACAAAATATCAGTTATGAATAGCTTAAGTTGAAAAAAAAAACAGTTTCAGTATTGGCCTCAAAAAACCCTCTTGGACACTTCTGTCCAAGTTGAACAACTTGTTTAACGTAACATTAAACAGGGAAATCACAACACACTGGCTGTCAAAATTATCAGCTTCTTTGTCTGAATTTGAAAATTCAAGGCTAAAATTGCACACCCAAAAACAAAAGGGAAACGTTAGCTTGCCGTAGCAATAACTTACACAATAATAACGCCAGTAGAACATCATTTTCATTACGAAATGTAATCTTAAAGTCAATGCTTAACACCGGAAAACACAAAGGAAAATGTCAGCTTACAATAATTAACGAAACAACGCCAGTTATAGCAACATTCGTTGTAACCGAAAGTACAAGGCTTTTCATTGCACACCCCAAAACAAAAAATAAAACGTCAGCTTGAGTTTACAATAAGAAACGTCAAGATCATCATTTTAACATTCAAGCTTTTTCAGATGCAGAGCAAAACTCAGAGAACAGCTCCAAAATATAATAATTCAAAACTCACCCAGATAGCCTCTTGAAATAAAACATCATGTAATCCAAATTAAACGGTAATTAATGTTCCACTGTTAATTTAACTCCAGTAATCCTACTCCACGTCGCTGTCAATGCCATCCTCCATCACGGTCTTGGCCATGCGCTCCTGGTTTTCATGGAGGAAGATGAGGGTGTCAACATGCTCTGGATGAAGGCTTGCCCGCTGTCAGGTGATGGTATTCAGGTGATGCAACGTTCATACATAAACAGTATTTTAGAGGGTGGTGAAAAAAAACTGTTTATGCTGATGTTAGCATTTCTCCCACAGGAAAGCTTAGTGAATAAAAAAAACTGTCTTTTGAGGAGATAGAGGGTAGTATAGAACAATAAAGGGAAAGGAAAAAAGTAAAATGTTGCTTACTTTCTGCCAATTTGATCTTGTTTCGCGTCTACAAATTCATTGCATGGAGAGTGTTCTAATTACTGTTAGGGTTAGGGTTGTGTACAAAAAGACAGGTGGGTTAATGAGTCCAAGTTTTACCCTGTGAGTGTGTGTTTGTGTGTGTGTGTTTCAGCAGTCATTTAAGTGGGCATTTGACATGAATGCACATACATATCTGAGGCTGGTCGATAAAAGGAAAAGATTAAGATGGGCAAAAGAACTAACTTTGGATAAAGGAAGACTGGAAAAAAAAAGATATGGCTTTTTCTTTGTTACGCTGCCAAGAATGCCAAACATCCTGGACTGACCTCTTCACTGTTGACGTTGAGACTGGTGTTTTGGCTGCCAGCTGAGGACCTGGGAGGCATCTGTTGCTCAAACTCGAGACTCTGATGTACTTGTGCTCTTGCTCAGTGGTGCACCAGGGCCTCCCACCTCTCTCTATTCTGGTTAGAGTCAGACGGTGCTGTTCTGTAAAGGGAGGAGTACACATGTTGAATGAGATCTGAAGCTTCTTGCCAATTTCTCGCCATGGAATAGCCTTCATTTCTCAGAACAAGAATAGACTGACGAGTTACAGAGGAAGGTTCTTATTTTATATTGAATTGAATTGAATGCCTTTATTGTCATTGTACATTACATTGTACAATACAATGAGATTAAGAGTGCTACTCCACCATGGTACTCAACTACAATAAATAAATAAATACACAATATACAATAAATACAACACATGTAGTCCGGCAGCTATGCGAAAAATCGTGCACTTTACGATACAAGTATGAAATTTGGCACACTGTTAGAGCATGCCCTAAGGATCATTTCTGGCTATAGGGCCATCACAGATTTGTCCCGTGGTAACCATGGCAACCATTTTTCAAAATGGCCGCCACCTGCTGTGATTTTACCTGTAACTCAGGTTGTAGACCACCTAGGATCTTGATCCTGGTGGCTAATCCTACATTTTCAAGGATGAGGAATACAGTGGTACTATTTACAACATGCTGGCAACTACCTAACTACATATTTCCGGCATTCAGTTAATTAAATAATAGCAATAATAGCAAAAACGTGCAATATTAGCATTATTCATTAAAAACAATGTGTATTGTTTATAAATAGTTCATGTGAAGAAAATAACAAATGTATATAAGCCAATCAGATGGTTTTGACTGGCATCGCTGCATTCCAACCTGACCCCTCCCCCAGCCTGTTGCTGCAGGGAGCATCTACCTCAGCCTTATTTAGCAGGTGTGTTGAGACCAACTGTTAATGGTAAGTCATATAATACTTAGTTACTTTTTTTATTTTTTATTCTTATGTATTCATGTTTTTTAAGTATTCAATAAAATGCTTCAAGCGAAATCTAAAATGTTTCCTGATGGTGTTGAATAACCTGGCTGACTAGCTACTTAGCTTGTTTGCATTTGTCAGTTAGTTAGCTAGGTACATAGTGCTTACTGTTGAGGAAACAGTTTTGATGGTGTTGGGTCATATGGTTGCTTAGCTACCTTAAATTAGGTTAACTAGCTACACAAGGCTTACTTTATAGTAAAAAGTAATTATTTAAACTGTTAATTTTTTGACTGTTTATTTACCTGTCTGGTTAGCTAGCTAATAGTAGTAATAATAGTTAGCTAGATTCACCATCTATTTTGTTGCATGTCACAATGATATGTTGTTAGTAGCCTAGGGATTTTGGGACTAGAGTATGCATAACAACACCTAATCTGTACATTTGTGTGATTTCAGACCAACAATGGCCAAACGATTCAAGGTAGTGCACCCTAATGACCCTGGAATTTCATGTACATGGTGCCTGACCACAGACTGGAACAAACGTGTTCTGTGTCAAGAAGACACAAATGAGATGCTGACATGTCCATCTAATTCAGCACGTGGTACAGATGGGGCTGGATACAAGACCCTAGCTGAATATCTTATAGCTTTTGACAAGATCAACTGCCTGCCAAGAACACTAAATCTGTCACAACTGGATGAGGGTCAGGGCATCGAAGCAGCATTCCGTCTTCACAAAGCCAGATGGCATGACACCTGCAGACTGAAGTACAACAAATCAAAACTGAAACAAAAACAAAACAAAGCTAAAAATCTGAAAGCACCCAATGAAGATGATCCAGAAACCCCCAGGTTCACCTGTCAGGGCACTGGAAAAGAAAATAATCCAACAGAGAGATGCTTCTTCTGTGGAAAATCTTCAGCAGGAGAAGCTCTGCGTAATGCATCCACATTTGACCTTGACATGCGTGTGAGGCAGTGTGCCCTCAAATTACAGGACAAACCCCTCCTAGCCAAACTCAGTGCTGGAGACCTCATTGCCCAAGAGGCAAAGTACCACGTTCAGTGTCTTGTCACACTCTACAATAAGGCGAGGGAGACAAAAGCACAAGAATCTAGATCTAATGTAGACAGTGTTAACCATGGCATTGCATTCGCTGGACTTGTCTCTTATATTGAGGAAGCGCGCATGGACAAAGCTGTTGCACCAGTGTTCAAGCTAACAGACCTGGTAAATCTGTACAGTGCTAGGCTGGAACAACTGGGAAGGAATGTGACAGAACGTGTACACTCCACCAGACTCAAAGAAAGATTACTGAGCTACTTCCCAGACATGGAAGCTCACAATCAAGGTCGTGATGTGGTCCTTGTATGCAATGAGGATGTTGGTGCTGCACTGGGGAAAGCATGTGAGGATGATGCTGACAATGAGGCCATTTATCTAGCCAAAGCTGCTAAAATTGTGAGGAAAGACATGTTCAAGATGAAGCAAGTCTTCAGTGGTTCATTTGATGCCCACTGCCAGGAGAAGTCAGTGCCAGCTTCACTCTTGGCACTTGTTTCCATGATATTGTATGGCCCAAACACCACAACACAGTCCAGCTCTGAATTTATGCCTCAACCAGCTCTCACCCTCTCACAGCTACTTATGTACAACAGTTTTGTACGCCAGAGGGAGATCGCCACCACAAGAACTCCAATCCACAGGCACAAACAAGAGAGGGAGACCCCATTGCCCATCTACCTGGGCATCATGATTCACACGAAGACCCGGAAACGAGCCCTTGTCAACACCCTCTTTGACCTGGGACTGTGCATTTCACATGAACAGGTGCTTGACATCTCCACAGAACTTGGAAACAAGATCTGTCATCACTATGAGATGGAAAGCGTTGTCTGCCCTCCTCAACTAAAAGGTGGCCTGTTTACAACTGCCGCAGTGGACAATATTGACCACAACCCCAATTCTACTAGTGCACATGACTCATTTCATGGAACTGGGATCTCCCTGTTTCAACATCCTGATAACACTTTCACTGGGGTTCAGCGGAATGTTGCTTCCAATCCAGACAACAATCCAAGATGTCCCAGGAGAAAGGTAGCTCAACTGCCAGACACATATACCAATGTGCCCCCTGTTGCTTTGCTCAGACAGGATCCTGCGGTACCAAAGATTTAGAGACCCAACAAAGCAGACTGTCAGCTGATGCCTCAAGCCATGCAGAAAGAGTACAGGTAGCTTATATAGCAATGCTCATGCCAGTTAAACACAATGACTACTATTTCACTAATGAAACTATTTTTTCACAGGTGGCTTGAGCAGATGAAGACCGTGCTGTCCTGTGATACCCTCCAAGGGAATGACACTGTCTCATGGGCTGCATACCATGCCAGCCTTCAACTGCCAATACCAGAGAGCAGTGTCACACTCACTTCTCTACTCCCCCTCTTCTATGACCAGGCGAAATCTGTCGCCATGATTCGCCATTCCATGGATGTAGTTAAGCAGACAGTGGAGATTCTGAATCCCGGTCAAGTACCAATCATCACTGTGGATCAACCTCTGTACAAAGTGGCAAAACAAATCCAATGGAGCTGGCCAGCTACTCACGGTGAAGATCACTTTATTGTGATGTTTGGTGGGTTTCACATTGAGATGGCAGCCCTCAAAGCACTTGGTGACCTCTTGGAGGGGAGCGGTTGGACAGGAGCACTTGTACAAGCTGGAGTTGCTACTCCTGGAACAGCTAATTCCTAAAAGCTTCCCATGTGACCCGCACCTGGCGCGCTCATCAGGTCACAGCCAGCAGCCTATATCTTCTCCTGCAGAAGGCCTACACCAAGTATAGCAATGACCTGGATGAGGGAAACAATTTAATGTCCCTGGAAGACTGGTGCACTGATAGAGCTTTATCATGTCCACAGTTTCACTTCTGGTACATCACCCTGCAGCTGGAGCTACAGGTAATAATCTATGTGCGGTCAATAAGAGAGGCCGACTTCATACTCTACATGGAGGTCCTGACCAAGTTGGTGCCTTGGTTCTTTGCCTTGGACCACACCAACTATGCCAGGTGGATACCAGTCCACTTGCGTGACATGATTATGCTGAAAAACACTCATCCTGATGCCCACAGCCATTTTCTGAAAGGAAACTTTGTAGTAAAGAAAACAACACACAGCTTCTCTGCTATTGCCATTGACCAGGCCCACGAGCAGAACAATGCCTCTGTGAAAGGTGATGGTGGTGCCGTGGGTCTGACAGAGAACCGTGCAGCTCTGCAACGCTGGATAGTGTCAGGTCCTGAGATGGCACGTGTGGTTGGAGAGTTTGAGGCCTCGATTGAGAAGAGAAAGGTGACTGACACCCGACACCATGAGCAGATCAAACATGAACAGATGGCATTTGCACGAGATGTTAAAGCACTAAGTGGTGCTATAGATGACATGGGCAATCCATTCTGTGAAAAGAGCAGTGTGGATCTTCTCGTCCTGGATACTCGGGATCTTGCTGAGGCAGCAGTCATTGACACTGTTAAAAGGATTGGGACACTTGGACAGGAACAGTATGACACCTATGTCAGCGAGCGCCTGGTTAACCAGACAAAGCCCATCAACGATCCCATCCAGAGAAACAACCTCCCTCTATTCAGCTGCCCTCCAGTCCGAAAAACAATCCAAGTCTGAACATCAAATATCTTCCCTAAAGAATGACTGTTCCTTGTTCTCAAAGCTCTACATTGCATCACAGACACGTAATGGAAATCTGGAGTTCTTTGAGCATGAAAACCAGGCATGTCCACCAGCACTGTCACAAATGGGCAAGTTGAGAACTGGTACCAAGTCGGACTTGGTGGGCTGTTTGATGGACCTGGTTCCTTCACGTGAAAATGCATCCATTTCCACTGCCCAGGTCATCATTCTTGATGGGGCTGCTATTGTTAACATGCTGCGACCTGGTGCTGCTAAAACATTTTCAGATTATGCACAGCAAGTGTTCTTGCCATACATCCTGTCTCAGCTGGAGCATGTCTGCAGAGTGGATGTTGTGTGGGATGAATATCTCCCAGAAACACTGAAGGTTGAAACATGCAGCAAGAGAGGGAAGGGAATTCGTCGTCGCGTTGAGCCATCCAGTGCCATTCCTGGAAACTGGCCAGAGTTTCTACGTACTGATGAGAACAAAGCTGAGCTGTTCTCCTTCCTGGCAACCTGTGTTACATCCCTTGCCACTGAGAAACAGGTAATCAGCACTCATCACGCTGAAGTCGTCTGTACTCAGCCCCGAGATACATCAGGTCTTGCTCCATGCACACATGAGGAAGCTGATACACGCATCATACTACACCTGGAAGATGCTGTGAAGGAAGGGTACGACTGTCTCTATACGCACAGTTGACACAGATGTGCTGGTACTGGCAGTGACGGCAGCCCAACGCCTCAACATTGGTCAGCTGTGGGTTGCCTTTGGAGCTGGGAATAGTTTCCGGCTTTTAGCAGCTCATGAGATGGCGAGGGCATTAGGCCCAGATCGATGTGTAGCCTTGTTCCATGCCTTTACTGGTTGTGATACTGTGTCATCATTTGGAGGCAGGGGCAAGAAGACGGCATGGGCCACATGGAAGACCTTTGGTGATGTCACTCGTGCCTTCTGTGCCTTGGCTACCACACTAGACACCATAGATGACTGGATGGAGGTTCTTGAGTGATTTGTGGTATTGCTGTATGACCGCACTAGCAGCCAGGAATCGGTCAATCAGGCACGGAAGCAGCTGTTCACCCAAAAAGGTAGAACAATTGATGGACTCCCCCCAACACAAGCAGCACTCATTCAGCATACAAAGAGGGCAGCCTACCAAGCTGGTCACTGCTGGGGACAGGCCATGGTTGCAGTCCCTGAACTCCCCTCCCCAGGTGACTGGGGGTGGAAGAGGAAGGACACAGGTGGGTGAATGAATGAATGAATGAATAATTTAACACACTTTTTTACACCTGTAAAATGTGTCGTGACAACAAAGTTGATTCTGATTTTGACAGGTGGATGGGAAGTTCACTGGACCACACTTCCAGAAGCAAGCCTGGCATGTTGCGACCTCCTCCGCTGTGGTTGCAAAATTGGGTGTTGTGAAAGATGCAAATGTGCCAAGGCAGCACTTCAGTGCACTGCCCTTTGCTACTGTGGTGGACTGTGTCATCATTCGTAAATTTGTTTTCTCACACTTTCTTTCTTCTTTGGCTTTATTAAATATGCATTTAGGCTAAATGGTATCCTGTTTCTGTACTGCTGTATAGTTCCACTTTGGCCATTGCCATAAACACACATGCATTTCATGGCATATCTGTCAACATCTTAGAAAACATGTACAGTATACTCTACAGAAATACATATTTTGATGGATTTTGCTATTATTTAATTAACTGAATGCCAAAAATATGTAGTTAGGTAGTTATTAGCATGTTGTAAATAGTACCACTGTATTCCTCATGTTTGAAAATGTAGGATTAGCCACCAGGATCAAGATCCTAGGTGGTCTACAACCTGAGTTACAGGTAAAATCACAACAGGTGGCGGCCATTTTGAAAAATGGTTGCCACAGTTACCACGGGACAAATCTGCGATGGCCCTATAGCCAAAAATGATCCTTAGGGCATGCTCTAACAGTGTGCCAAATTTCATACTTGTATCGTAAAGTGCACGATTCCATCAAAATATTGCGCGTAGCCGCTGGACTAATGTACAATAAATAAAACAATTTAAAATGCAGAACACGTGTTCATGTGCAAGAGGGCAGCAGGTGGGGAGGGTTTATTATCTGTGTTTGTTTAATGAGGTTATAGCGTATGGATAGAAACTTGGTGGTTCTGGATTTGATGGACCTGTAACGCCTGCCAGAGGGTAACAGTTCAAACAGATGGTGACTGGGGTGGGCATTGTCCTTAATGATGTTTTTAGCTCTTGAAAGAATACAGCAGTTTGCAATGTCTAACAGAGAGGGGAGGGGGCAACCGATGACTTTTTCTGCTGTCTTTTCTGGCCATTTTAGAGACGATAATCAAACCCACAAATGCTCATGCTCCAGATAAT